>VDFB02161115.1:0-15097 GCA_007258455.2 Sequoia sempervirens | reverse complement strand
CGAACACTGCTAGGGTTCTCTTGATGCACACACTCTTATACCCTCTTGGGATATCTAAATAACATGAGTCTTGGAATGAATATGGTGATTCTTATAAGACTAAAGTTTATTTGATCTGGTTATGAGATTCAACCATAATATGGTTATAACTACTTAGGTTACATGAATACCAATAAACACCAACCCTTGTGTGCCCTAGGAGTACACGCCATGGTGATACTATGCTCAAGGCAATTGTTGCCCAAAATTTGCTATGCCTACATCACCCAAATGTATAGCATAAAAAAAGGAACTAACCTAAAATTAATTGTAACATTTGCATCAATAACATCATTGCTATGACGCTCCACAAGGATTATTTCACTAATACTATAATATCATTATGGAGCATAATGGTATTTATGACATTACTACTCACTTTCAAACTAACATTGATACTATTGGGGGGGTAGAAATCTAACTCTAGTATGAAGGTGACAATTGATACTAATGCAAGACAATAGTAAATCTGGGTATTTGGTCAAATATCACTTATCATTAACATCGACATTACCTGCCTCACTAATATTATTACCATTGCTAACACAATAAGACTAACCTTAATGAATAAATTTTTCCTAATATTTGTATCGTTGATCACTAACATCACTCACAAAAGAAACATTAATATTATGACAACAATTTTATTTATCCTCTTTTTTCTTATTGATAATGAATTTCATTATTTATTCATGTATCATTTGAATCCAATTCTATCCCCAACTAAGATATTTAAAAGACTCTGAAATGCCTTATAAAATAAATTAAGTAAATATTAGAACTTATGTGCCCAATTTTATTCCTTTATATATGCAAATATCTCCTTATTTTTATTTATTAATATTATTATGTTCTCTTATTATATACAAATCTCCTTATTATTATCTATTAATATTATTATTTATTTATTTTAATTCTCTTATATATACAAATATCTCTTTATTATTACTTATTAATAATATTATTTATTTATTTTCATTTATTATGGATTCCCTTATCATTATAATGCTTAACCATATAAAAGGAAAGGTAAATATAAAAGAATGCATATAGCGCTTAATTCTAGACTAGTGGGATCGCCCACTATAATAAAGGAGTGTATTTTTCTAAATGAGTGGGTAGTTTTAAAGAGTAGAGGGTGATTCAAGGGTAAGAGGACGACACTCATTTTTACCCATCCTCACGGCTCTCCAAACACAAAACACTACTCTTGGGGAGTGAGTACACACACGGCACGGCTGGAATTTCAAACCTTAAATAAAAGAATCTTAGACATGGGAACTTATTTTGCCGAACCCTAAACAATGCTTTCTTTTATTTCATATATATATATATATATATTTTTTTTTTCTCATTTTGTTCTTAAGTTTATTTATTTTTAATATATTCGTTAGATAGTTAGATAAATTATTTCAATTTATATGATTAGAGAAGATCAAGCTATATTCATTGAATTTAATGTGAGAAGACATTTTAGATCTAAAATTTCTAAAAATTTTACGCAATTACAAGGAGAAATATATTCCAGTTATTAAATAAGTTCTCTTACTAAGATAAAGATAATCATCAATATCTCAATTGATACTTGACTCCCGTGCAATTGGTAATAATATTATTTCAGTCAAGGGAGAGGGCAGTTTTCAAATGTAGAAATAGGCACCTAACCCATGATCTGATATCAAATTCAATCTGATTTGACAATTTCATTATCCCATTTTTATTTTATTTTTATGCAAGTTTGATTTAGCGAGGGAATTATCTGCCACTTTAATACACTAGACTTTACTTGCTTTATTTCTTCCAACAACCTCATATCTATTTTTCTTAAAACTCTTTAAATAGAGATTGAGGTAACTGTTTTAAATACACATAAATATATTTGCAACTGAGCAAAGTTTAATTTTTCTATTTTTTAAAATTTCTTATCAGTGTTGTAATTCTTTAAAACAGTTGAATAATGATAGTCCCCTTTTTTTTTATCATTTTGATATTGTTTAAATCTTAGTTTTAAGTATTGTGTAAGAGCTATTTATTATTTTCAATTTGTGACCATCTACTAACAATTATCTAGTAGAGGGAGTGGTGGATTTGACATATATACACATTATCTACCATTAAAGGCTACGCGAAGATCATGCTTCCACCATACCTTTGTTTTCCCTAGGTAGTTAATGCTTACCTAAACCGTCTAGACTACTTATGACTTACTCTAGGTTTTATTATTTTCTTTTTGTAAGTTGAATGAAAGAAAAGGCCATTTCAATAACTGATGACGGTAGTGACATCCTAAAATAATGCTCACCCTAAGATATTTCTTTTTTTTATAGCAACGGTAATAATTTATTCGTATTTCACTTCCAAAGTCAGACAATGTGGTTGAAAGTATTTATTAATCAACATTTATGACACTTAGTGGATGGAAAGTAAGTTACTTCCACGAGAGTTGTGCCAGATTTTACTGACAAGGATTGCTTCATGAATGACAACAAATTTATGGTTAGATGGAGGCGTGAGAGAAAGGATTTGCAGGCTGGTCATTCTTCACATGGTGCATGAAGCACACCTACCCCAATCATCACTCAAAAAAATAATTTTATTTTATTATCCTATGCTTAATTCTGCTAGTGATATCACACACCCAACAACTCCACATTTCTACTATGCAACTAGTTTCAAGTGAACTAGAGGACAAGGGCGGCGACTGAGAAAGGATTGCAAGAGATAGGAGATCACTTGCTCCAATACTTTATTTTGCAGAAGGGGGTTTCACATGAAAAGAAAATCGCTATTAGATAACCATATTTCTACCATAGAAATAATAGCAATAGCCCCAACGCTGAACAAAGAATTATTATTTTTCCTCTCAACGTAGCTTGGCAATTTAAAAGACTCATCAGATCATTTCTTTAAAATATGATTCTTCATGGAGTCCTTTTTTTTTTTGTATTGAGATATTTGCCAATGGTGAATGTTGTGCTTCAATTTCTTTATGATGGGTTTTAAGGCTGCTTTGTCCTCTACCAAGGCTGATGCCTGTTACATTTCAAATTTATTTTTCTCCCTCTTATCGGATACTTGAGGAATGCTAGGCCTATTACAACACAGGATGGGAGGTGACTCTTGCCTTGGAGTCGATCACTACCTGAGCAAAGCTCTAAAGATTTCATTCTATTCCTTTATTTTAAAAAAAATATAAGTTCTTACTTTTATTTAATTAAAGCTTGCTTATTTCATGAATCTCTGGCCGTCGTTTGGGAGCTTTTCTCGCAATTATGGTCTTCTGGGCTTAGCATTTGTGTGGGGATCAACCTCCACACAACAACCCTCTCTGATTATTATTTTTAATCCTAATAAATATTAAATTATTTCTTTTGTTTTGCAGAACACTTAGGCACACAAGGTCATCTTGACATTGCTAAATAAAGTTTTTGTTTTCCTTTCTTTCCTTTTTTTTTTTTTTCCGCAAAATAAAAAAGCTTCCATGGAACCACATTTTACTTCTTACAATAGCATATAAGCCAACTAAGCAAACATAAAGTTTATCGGGAGGAAAATAATAAAAATTACATCGGATTATCTCTCTTTCGAATCATGCATATTTTTAACCATATGTAGAAAATGTGAAAATCATTAGGTTTTATCCTCATACAAGCTTAATAATATGATTTTCCAAGTCCACTATATGGAAAATAAAACCATCTTATAACATAGATCAAATTCCATACTTCCACTACTCAATTAATAATGGACACTTAGCAGAAAGCAATTAACATGCCAAATAATTTAGGCTTCTCTTTTTTCTTTTTTTTCTCTCTATTTTACAACAAGTTACTCATTATTTTATATCCCAATCAACATTTGCGAATACAACTTGGATACCCATAATATCTAAGACTTGCTCTCCACCCTACTATAATGGCATCATGAAGCCTCATGGGCTCTAGCCATACCCCCAAGCAAGAAATTATCTTAGCTCCACGATGATAAATGGAGTCCTTTCTCATTTTCACAAAGGAATAAACTACATAGCAAAAATTTTATGCATCTAGGTTCTCTACTTTCTATTTTTCAGCCATGATCTATACACTATGACACCTTCTTACAATAAACAAGTAAATGGAAACAAGAAGAACTTATCTCTTTTCTTTTATGTGAAGTGATGAACTATTTTATCCATCTTTCCTCTTCTAGCCAAACCTTCACTACTTTCCCAAGAGGTGGAATCCTCTCCTTTTCTCATTCTTTCTACCATCTCCACTAAAGTTCTCCAAGAGGAGAAGTGGGTAACACCCTCCTCTTCCTTCCTCTCCAAGATATATAGGATTTTCAACTTGCAACCTTTTTTTTTTGGATGGGGAAGTGTGGAGTGTACCTACCTCCATCAATTAGAATCTTTTCCATATGAAAGAGGAAACATGCACTTGGACAACCCCTCCATCTTTCTATCCCATCCTTTCTTCAAAAATCGTTACTTTCCATTATGAGGACTTTTCAAGGGTCAAATCATGTCCTTGGGGCACTATTATACGCCCACTTGACCCCTACCACTATGGTATAGACCCTATGGGGTTTATTTTTGCATCCCAACCAAGGAAATTGACCAACAACCCTCTTTAAAGGCCCATCTAAGGACCCATCCGAAATTCAAACTTGGATAAGGGTTCCTAACTCCTAACCCCACTTACACCCACATGAAACATTATCAAATACCCTCTCAACTCCAAAATAAATTATCCATTTAATATCAACCCTCACCACTCCAACATGTTAACTTTATTTCTTTCTAAGCTCTAAAAGGGGGTCAAATTTATACCCTCAAGAAGAGTCTTTCAATTTTCTCTTTATGGTTCACCCTTCCCATGCTAACATCGTTACCTTCCTGTATAATACCAACAAAATCATAAGTAAGAATTTGATCACATAAATTTGTTAACTAAATATTTTATACTTAGCTATATAATAATCCATTTAAAATTTCAATTAGCTTTTCACAATATATGAGTGCATTCCACCTTCATGATAGTGACAATAAAAAAAAAATCAAAATTAAATGCAAGAATATCAGCAAAAGATCACCTTATTTATCATCCATAATATATCTAATCACCTTATTAAGTACCTACGAGGCGGGGTTTTACAATCTCAACATACCATACCAAACGCTAATATAGAATTAGGAATATATGATGACATAATAACAATCACAATTTAAACGAAGAAATAACTATCTCCAATCACATGAAGATAACCATGACCAATGATGAATCACATCACTACCAACAACTCCCACTGAACCATGATATCGAGCTACACATTCCATCATGACAACCATCTCCTCCATGAAGATCATCTAGGTCCACACACACATTTGAAATTCCAATATACCAAATAGGACCAAGATCTCCAAGCCAAGAAGATACAACCACCATCAAACAATCAAGAAGCAATCCTACACTTCCAAGTCATCATTTTCAAAATCTCCCATTGAAAAGTGTAACCAATAAAATGCAACCAAGCTATCACGACATCATGATAAAACCACATGATACAAGCCCCATCAATTGAATAAACAAGTACTCTAACTATCTATCCTCTCATCTCAAAGCAGCATACCAATGTACAAATGACCATAGACAAGGCCAACTAACAAAGTTTTCATCAACACTAAAACAATCTCATGGATATAGAAAGTCTACACTAAGTCATCCCATTACAACTGAATAGGTGATCAACCCATACAATTGCATAGTTGGTAGATACCAAACAATGAAGCATGCAAACTCATCATTACATTAGTAACTTGCAAACTGAGATATCAAAGAAGATAATCCTATAAACATCAAGACTCTAACACCAAATCAACCACATATTTGATTTTCCAAACATGTCCACAAATAAGTAACCATAGTCGAGGAACTAATCAAGCATCAAGGAGATAAGAACAACCTTGTAAAACCAAACTATAAAACCACCAAACAACCACATGCATGATCATGTTACATTGATGTTCCATGAAACCATAATAATATCCAACTTTGTACTTGCACTCAACTATCACCCACACAAGACTCCAAGTCTCCACTCGTGTCAACTCATGTCCTCAAAACTGAAGACAACCTATGTACTTATCACTATCGAATTCAACCTCTAAAAAAGACCTATAAACTTTTACTAGGAAGCACCAAATTGATATCATAAATATCATATAAAAAATGTACTCTCTCAAGGTTTCACCTCTTGACTTGTCTAGATGCTCACACAATCACACCCTGAATCTCAAGCTCCTACAAGTGATAAAACAAGTATAAATCTCATCCTACACCAAAAAATTAAAATATATTTGATCCACTATGTAGTACACTGTACATGCTCTCCAACACCTATTTGAAATTAAAAAATTGACTTTGTATGTAAAATGTATGACCAACACCATAAAACAAAGAATATATGACTTCCATGCTCCAAAAACTAATCAATATATAGCAAACACATGGAATCAAACTTGTACCACTATGTAGTTCTAACCACCTTTCTAATGAGTATAAGTCAAACATTTGACCTCCTGGGTGAAAGCTAAGCTCATTTGAAAAAACCCTACTTAATTTGGCCTATAATACTACTCAAACGTGGCACTTGAGTGGTTAGTAGGTTGTTGGCCAGTAACTCAGCTAGGCATTGCCACTGCTAGGGTCTACAAACCTGAATGAGGAATAAATTGCAATTTAATTTTTCAAGTTTCAAATTTTAAGTGACAAAATTTAAGAATGATTAAATTCTATTTACATTTATTTTTGAGTGGTGATTTGAAAGTTTTCCAACAGTTTCAACCGGGGGCTCGAGACACCAACCTAGACCATTAGTCGGGACCATCAACCCCGTACCAATGCTATCAGTACCATTGACTAGTGTGGGCATAGTGGTTAGGGGGTCTGCGGACCCCTCCCCCCCCCTCCACCCCTAACCCACCCACTATGACTTTTTAATTTTTTTAAAGATTTTTAATAAATATTTTTGCAGGATTTAAATTAATTTTACAAGTATATATATATATAAAGTTCACTTGTAGGGCCGTACAGGTGGGTTGTGGGTAATTTTATTTTCCTTTTTTTCAACTTTTCCAAAATAGAGCAAATTTTATATGAATCTTTGTTTCTCGACCACCCTAGATCCAATGGTGAGGTCCATTTTGTCTCAATAGGTTATCCCTGAGATATCCTTTACAAAACCCTCATATATGAAAGCTTAATCCAAGAAAACCCTTTTTACCCAAATTTTACATGCCTCAGATCTACAATAAACCCAAAAAATCTTGACAAACCAAAAGCCCAAATCCGCATAAAAACACCTACACATGTGTTCCATACCTTGTAATGCCTTAGATCTATCTTGCATAGCCATGGATTCAACTTTGCACCAAATCTACTCAAACAAGCATTATAACAAAAACATGGAAGCTCACAGCTCCCATCAACCATGATAACTCTTATACCACTTATTAGGAAATAATGCATAATACCCACAACCTTAATCCATTTCCTACATAACCCCATGAGAGAAAAACATGCATGCAAGTAACCATAAAGCATAGATAAAAAAAAAAATCAACAAGATAACACAAGATATACCTTGGGAAAACCCTCAAGAGGGAAAAACCTAGCCTCCTAAAGAATCCATACTCCATCTATTATTCAAAAAATAAGTAATACATGCATACTTACAAGAGTTTCCATGAATACTTTTGAAGCATCAAGCCTCTCTAATGCATCCTCCATGTGCCGAAGCATGAATCCACACATCCGATGCCATGCTTCACATATGTACTCCTCATAAAGACTCAATAATGACATCCCACTCACCCAACCCAACTTAACTACTAAACATGCACTTTCTTTTATAAAATCAAGCTCACACAAATACAACCAAGTGGTAAGATAAAACCATGTACCACAAAACCATGTGAATGTAAAACCACTAACCCCTTATTTAATATTGGGTACTAATTTTTCACTTTATTTAATATTTCTCCAATATTAAATTATTATCCCATGTCTCTCACACATTAAATATTAATACAATGTTATATTTTAACATAAAAGTGGTCCCAAATAATTACCCTGGTACAATTAACAACACCTCCTAGGTGCATCACAGCAGAAATAATTATTTAATTACAATATTATAATATAACATTTTATGCAATGGTGTACAACACCATATCCCAACAGTGTTGTGGTTCTTAACAATTAAGATATTTCAATAATTGCTCCTATGAAGGCTAATCATCTTGATGTCTTGAAATTAGATCAACCTTTCTCTTTGTATTATATTAAAAGGTTGTTGGTATTCCATTAAGGCTTTTCTCCTTAGAGGTTTTAGGTGCTCAACTAAAATTTAAAAATATAATAAGGACTAGTTTCACTAATCCTATTGCAATTATATAATGACACTGTCCAAAGCGGGTACTCTTGAGAAAAATAAAATAAAATAATTATTAAGTTTGTCATTTAGGCAACTGGTATACTGAAAATGAAAATAAAATGGTATTAGAACATATAAGGATGGTGATACCTCCCTAATAAAAAATTAGAGGACTATAAATCTCTTAATTTTTTTAATATAAAGTTTATAATAAAATGATAACTTTCAAATTGAAAGATCTTCTCCCTTTAATAATATCTCCTACACAAATTGGGTTTGCCAAGGAAAGTTGTATTCTCAAAAATATTTTAACCAACTAGGAGGATATTAGCTGGGGAAAGATTCTAGTCAAAATGTTTATATAACTCTTATTAATTTTGAAAAGGAATATAATAGGATTGAGTGAGAATTTATTAGGATGATAATGAAGCATTAGGATTTTGGGGGATGTATTTTTAGATGCTCTTGAGATGCTTTTCCATGATTTTTCTAGTTTGCTGTTTAATCTTCAAAGATATATTGGTGGACACTTGAGAAGCATTGTTGGGTAATAGAAAAAAATATTAAGAAAGTGTCTAAGTGATAAGATAGTTTTATTTCAATTGTAGGAAGATTTTAGTGTTGCAAGGAATTTTATACCTCTTTCTCTATTTACTCCTTTTTTCTTGGTTGGTATACTATTTTATATGGGGAAACTTGAGGATTTATCATGGTTTTTGGTGGTTTGATGTAAAGAATGGTAAAAATAAACATGTTATTAGTTAGGATATTTATTGTGGGACTAGAAATCTGATTGCTTAGTACCTCCATTCTCACACAGGATGTCTTGCGGAGTAGTTTGGCTAAGGAATCGAAGAGGAAGATGGGAATAAAGAGAGCTTCTAATGGTATTTTTTTCTGAGTATGATATTACATTATGATTGCATTTAATTGGTGATGCTTTTATATAGATGCAGTATTAGGTGGTGATGTAGTGAATTAGTAATTGTTTCATGATGATATGAGGTGATTTGTATATCTTAGTGATGTTTTATATTCGATGTTGTAGTTGTTAATGTGGTTATGGTGAGGGGATGGCGTAGCATCACTCGTTCGCGAGTGCCCTACTACGTTGTGATTCCTTCTCACGAGGTGCTTGTATTTAAATAGACATATTGTGCACAACATTGTTTGTATACAGGATTGCAGGAACTAAGCCTCGATTCCACCTGCTTTGTCAGGATAGGGCGAGCATTAAATTGTCCCAACAGGTATGATGTTGAAAAAAAGATGACAAGGAAGTCTCCCCATCCCAATTTTGTTAACCCATCATGAGTCTAGTGGTATTGTGTGTCCTTGACTTTGGTTATTTTGGTATTATGTGATAGTTGTCTATCGTGAGTTGTATTTGTGTTATTTATTTAATATTTGTGTTGTTATGTATTTGGGTGGATTAATAATATTATTTAAGTTAAATAATTAAAATAAGTGTTATTAGTTAGTTATTGAGAATAACTTTATTAAAATTTAAAAGTGTTAAACTAAAAGTTCTGTAACTAATTTAAGATAAATAAATTAATTTTGTAAATAATATTATTTATAATTTTAAAACTTGACATTTTTTATAATTTAATGTAAATAGTAAGTTGAAGATAAATAATAGAATAAAAGATTTAAATAATTAATAATGTGTCAACTATAAGTTGAAATTAATAAAAATAGAAATATATAATTTAGATATTTTATTTAGAAAAGAAAAATAAAAAAAAAGAATAAAAGAACAAATGCATGCCTGTTTTATTTTCAGAAAACTTAAGAGAATGGAAAATTGCTATTTTATTCTGATTTTTGGGTTTTTAAAATAAAAAATAAAATAAAATAAAATAAATGGAAAAAAGGCTCTTAGGAAAAAGTTCTAGGCGGAGGATGGTTTTGCACATCTTCTGAAAGATGAAATCTTTGGAAAAAGCTTGGGAATCGAAATACGAAGGCTCAGCTTCAATCTTCCTCAATTCAACCTTGAGGATCCAGAGTCTTTATTTTAAATGTTTATTTAAATTGTGTTGTTAAAAGATTGTCTATACAAAATTGTAGATGTTTATTTTAGTTTTGTGAAATTAATTTTTTTTAGATAATTTGGTTATATATGTTGAAATATTGTCTGTTAATTTGTTGTGAAATTTTAGAAAATCTTTGTAGAAGGATTGTGAAAATCTTAGATCCTTTGTAGGGAAATGAATTTAAAATGGTAGAAAATTCGAAAAGAAAACAATAGATAATTTAGAAAATCTCACATATAATTTAGAAAACCTCTGTAGGATTGAAAAAAAAGAAATCCTCTGATAAATTAGGAAAAATGAAATCCTATGATAAAATAATAAATATTTTCTTGTAGAAAACAGCAGAGACATAGGGTCACTAAATTTATCATAACTCACAATTTACAAACTTGGTATGGTTGAACTTTTTATGTGTTAAAATACTTGATGGCGCACCTTTAGTAAAAATTCTAGAAAAACCCATATCCGAAAACAAAAGTTATTCAAGTCGCAATACACTAGTTTTATTATTAGCATTGTTTGAATATAATAAATTATTTTTAATGTATTAATTAATAAGTATTTATATATATGTTTAATTATACGTATTATATATATTTAATTATATATATATATATATAAATATATTTGTTTAATTGGCTATTTTGATATAATAGATATTTTAAATATATATGTTTAATTTTTACGTTTGGAAGTTGTAAATGAAATATTAAAATATTAAAAAGTTTTAATATATATATTTATTTAAATATATTTTGACAATAGCTGCATATGAATGCATGAAATAGATTATTTTTAGAATGTATAATTTAAAAGAGGAAATTGAATTTAAATAGATATTTGATAATAAAATGATTTTATTAGAAAAATTAATTCTAATTAGGTGCACGAAAATGCACAAATAGTTATTTTATGATAAAATGATTTTAAAAGATAAATGCATATTATGTATTATTTGGTGCATGCGAAACACAAATAGTTAAGATAAAATAGTTTTTATAGAGAAACTGATTTTTATTGTTGTGTGTGTTATTGTGGAAATTTGAGTTAAACTATTAGTGTTAATTTATTTTATTGCTTGTAAATTAAATTAAATTAAGTTGATTAATTCCAAGTAATGCATTGATGATTTGATTGAATTCAGAGAATCCAAATGTTAAATTAATTATATGTTTGAAATTGCTTATTGGTTGAGTTTCTTTGTTTGCGTTGTTGGACAATTGAGTTGTTCGATTTTGTAAGTCTCCTAGAGAAATTCATTCTATGTGGGATTGTTACATATGCTGGTTCAACTTTTGATTTGTGTTGGGTAGTGCATATGGGTGTAGACAATTTGGATGCCTAGTTACCATGAATGAGATATGTAATACAGTATGGATACTCGGTTACTACGAGCAGGTTGTGTGACCTTATATTTTAAGGTTGAAATGTATTATCAGTATTGTACGCCTTGTTTACCCATAGATTTGTGGATTTGAACCTAGTGTTTTAGTAGGAGAGTGACTCTTTGTGGTTGGTTGATTTTGCAAGTCTTTGAGAGTGGTCTATGGATGTTATGTTTTGTGATCTATTGATGTTCTGATTTTGGAATCTATAGATGTTTTGTTGTTTATGTATTCTTATGTCACTTTTGTTTGGAGTTGTGTCTTGTCATTAATGTTTGGATATTCTTGTTTGAGGATTCTTCCTTGTCATCTCCTAGCGCCGGGGGTGGGTTTTTTCTAAAACTCACGTGGTTGGGTGGAACGTTCTATGCACCCCGTTGGGTTCCCCTATCACCATCCATGCAGTGTCGGGTTACCAGTTGCAAAGTGTTCCAAAGATCAGTATATTTCTTGATGTATATTCTTTGTATCTATCATACTATTTAATTTATGTATTGTTCTCTTGAGGTACTAAGAAAGAGATGTTGTAACTTATGTATTTGAACAACTTAATATAATTATTGTAATGTATAGTGTAATGATGACATCCTTATGTAATTAATGATCATGGTTATTGTTATTTTCTTATGTCATGAGATATGCACGTTGGGAGTTCTTATGAATGTAGCATATGGTTATTGTTTTTGAATTGGAGACAATCTTATTTTAATAAATTAACTCTTGTGAATTATTTAATAATGAATTTTCTTTGAAACAATGATTTTTTTCATCCTAGTGATGCATCTTGTTAATGCAATTATATCAGTGATAGTGATTAGTTATTGTAATGTCTTCACGTACGCCCCAAAGGGTGTAGGGTTGTTAATGCATATAACAATTGAATTTCATGCATTGAAACTTAATGGTTATTTTGTTTATGTAATCTTTAAAATAGTTTTCTTTTAGAAAAAAAATTATGTTTTAGTTGTTGTCCTTTGGGGTTTGCACGGCGGGGCATTACAACTTGGTATCAGAGCCAAGTTTGCAGCACTGGGATCTTTACGTAATGTTGCTACCATGTTTAGTTGTGGTGAGTCGTTGTGTCAGTACGGATATAGTTCTACCCCCTTGTGTCATTTGGGTGTAGATGAGCATGTTGAGTCTTAGCTTGTTGAGGGTGAGAGTTATGTTCAACATTCTCTTGTGTGTCTCTTAAATTCGAGTTTGAGTGACGTCAAGGTGACTTTGAAGTTAGTTATATTGTCTTATCTTCGTGCATCTTCTCTTTGGGTGTATGTTTGTTGACTTTATATTATGTGAATTTTTTTCCTCATTCTACCTCTTTCGACGTATGTGGGCATTGATTGTATTCTATGTGATTTTAAGGCTATGTGCTGAAAATTCATTATGAGTAATGAAGGTTAGAAGTAGAAATAGATAAAAGAATGACTTTAGTGTTATCCTAGATTGAGATTGCATGTATTTTTATTGAATTATACTATATAAGTATAAAAGGAATGTAGTGTAGTATAATCATACTGTCAAGTAGTGATCCGTTAAAATAATTATGATGGTTCCTTTACGATTGGTGCAAGTGAGTGACTTGATCATGTAACATGTATGAAATATTGTTTAGGGTGAATCTTCAAAATTAATTTAACAAACTTATTTTTAGTGTGTGCCTTGCAAAGAACACTTCTTCTATCTCCTCGTGTTTTTGGATGCATAAGTTTTAAGGGAATGCTCTAGGAGTACATTGGTTATTAAATGCTTATATATGCTAGTTAATTTTAAGTTTTATGAAAGGAAGTTGTGCATAATAAGTTTAGGAATAAATTTGAGTTTTCAAAATTGCCTTCATAAGTATAAATTCATAGGTGAAGTTGATAATATATTATTTGCACCAGTATATAGGGAAAAATCTTATTGAATTGAAGTTCGTAGAGTGCTAGAAATGTGGTAAGAATATTGCATTCTATGAGTGTGATTAGGTGTATGGGTAAAACAATCTCCTATGTATTTTTGTGAAGTAAAAAAATTTAAATATTTTGATTTTATAAAAGTGTTGTACTTGGATGGTGTTTAAAGGCCTTGTGTTGATCAAATAAATGTTTTACCTTAGGAGAAAATGTGATGATGTATGTTCATTTAATGAAATCTTGAATTAATACAAAATTGATGTGTTGTGGTGTGTGATTGATTGACGATTCTTCTTAATTGTTATTGAATCTAGTATGTAAATAAATGGTAATGTTTTGTGTTGAAAGACAATGCATTTTTACATGTATATGATGTGTTTCTATGTTAAGTGCACTCTCCCCTGCAAATGTAAATGATATAACTTGGGTAAAATGTTGTTTCATGACAGAAAATAAAAGTTTCTTTATGCATGCATTATTATGAATGATGGAAGCAAATATGAATTATATAATTGAAAGGCATTGATGTTTATCTCTGGTAAAGTGTATGATGTAGTAAATGGTGATAAAAATATTTATTTTTGTGAATCGAGAGGATTATTATGTGATAAAAAAAAGAGAGTATGTTTGTTTAGGAGAAAGCGGGTGAGAATTGTTTAGGCTTATGGTATTAATTCTAGCTTTAATGGAGTTGATAAAATTGATCTTTGAACTTGAGGAAGAGGATAATGTTGATATTTAAGGAATTGTAAAAGTGATTAAAGAGTTTATAATTTCAGAAGAAAAGTATGGAGGATGTTGGGAGTACTTGTTTTTGATATGCGGTATCAATCATGTATGTGCATATGAGAATAGGGAAAATTTGTTTTCTATAATAGTAGGTATGAATGTACTTGTTTTGTGGAAACCAGTATCTGTGCAATGTTTGTGTGTTGTATTAAACTTGTGCTTGCCTTGTGTGCCATGCGATGGTGATACTATGTACCCATCCATGGGGAAACTATTGTTTTCCTTGGTGTGGAAATAACCATACCATTCATGTGTTGCATGTCTGTTACCTGATTGAGGGCCAACCCACGTGTGGTTGAAATTTATATATGAGTAGCCAAAAGATAGTTTCATAGATTCTTTTCTTTTGGTTCTCTAGTCCCTCAATCTGTGAAGGGGTAGTAGCAGCCACAAATTTCCTTGGGCGGAGTGTGTAGCGTACGCATATTGTGACGCAGAGTAGTCTTAGCTCAACCGATCCCGAGGAAACATACTCACTACTTCCCCTTATGATGGATTAGGGTACTAAATCCATATGTGCTAGCCTAAA
>VDFB02161114.1:0-12872 GCA_007258455.2 Sequoia sempervirens | reverse complement strand
CATTTCATTACATATCATTTATCATCTTTATCATACATCTCATTTTTATAAATCATTTCACTTCATATTGTTATTCATACCATTTATTTATCACATTAACATTCTACCATTTTTCATATCAATTCATATTTACAAACTCATGATACATATCCTAAGCACAACATTCATTTTCCATCATATCATCACTTGAAAATCCAAAAAAAAACAAACATTCCATACATACATTTGCATATAATTTTCCACACAACATTTAAAAAATTAAAAAAAATAAAAATAAAAAATATATATATATATTTATCAAGTATCACGACATATTCTCATAATCACATCATAGGTCATCCGTCTGCATAACATCATTAGTACACATCGTCAATCATCATCATAAACATATCATATCAAATCATCTTGCATATCATGTTAGTCATCAAATTACTCAAATGCATACCATAATCCATAACATATAGAAATAAATGCATATCACATAATCGATGAATCATGATAAACATCACATAAATCATCTCATAAATAAACATCATCTCATCAAAAATCATCGTCGTTGCATACCATCACTCATAAAAAATGATACAAATATCCAATGTCCAATGAAACTAAAATGTCCAAAGAGAAATACATAAGATAGGACCAAAAAATCAATATGATCCAAAAATGGTATACATGTGTGAAATATATCTGCTAGCTGGTCGATGCCCTTGATGGAGCTGGTCCAAAAGGAGGTGGCCTGCCACTAGTACCTACGTCTGGATCTCACTGAGGCCCAGTAACCCCTAGGCTCTGTGTACATGTCTGTGACCTACTCCTGGTCCTAGTGTGGGACTGTGGAAATGGCTCTCTGCGCTCAAGAGGACATAACTCCTCGTACCTGACACAGTAATACTCTGCCTCTCTATCCATCTCCATACCCTCTACAATAAGGATGCACTCTCTACAGTACCCATGAGCCTTTGTGTGACGCCCTCGACCTCTGCTACCCTTCATCTCAAAGCATCCCTCTCTGTGATCAACTAAGCTATCTAGGGATCTAGGGCAGGCTATGATACCTATGCTGGTGCTAGAACTTGAGCCTATGACTGAACAAGTTGTACCTGTAACTGAGCTATCACACTCTGCGCTTGACCCAACTATCCCTAAATAGTCTACACCTAGCACTGCAAAGCGGAAATCTGTGCCTGCTGTGAAGAGGATGACACCCTGATAATAGTTCATGGTCTACCACCAGATCTGGGCTTCCATACAATCTGAGCACTAACTAGGCTATCATACCTCTACCTCACTACTCTCTCCACCTCCCCTCCACCATCTCCCCCGTCACCCACATCATCGAAGCTGTCATCATCACTATCAGCCTCCTCCTCATCTCCACCCTCCTCCTCATCCCCGCTCTCCTCCTCCTCCTCTCCTTCACCCACCACCTGCTCTCCATCAGTCGCACCCTCCTATCTCTCTACCTCTGGCTAGTGTACCACTGCAATAGGCCCTGACTCATCTAGATATGTAAACCATCAAAATCGATGAGTGTGGAAGTACACTAGGTACTCATCTGACATCCCTGCATCTACCACCTCTGGCCTATATTCCCATACCTCTGACTGCAAGCTAGAATACTCTATGTACGCCACCTGGTATGTAATGCAGTGCCCCCACCCAAGATCATCCTTATGCCACCCATAATGAGCAATGCCTTGTGGCATCCCCTGTGTGAATCCATACTGTCTTTGCACCCGCAAGGCCAAAAATCTCTCAATAATGAACATAGTCCATCCTATCAGATATTGAGGGATGTAGAAAAATGGCATCTCCAAATGATCCATGTCCCAGGGCTCACAATTTGTATATGGCCTCCATATCACTATGTCCACATCATCCAAGAAGCACCGCCAATACTCCAACTTTCCTAGCTTGGGCTAGACAAGTGCACCTGAATATGCCTCCACATATGGTCTGCCTAGTGGCCTCACCCTGGCACATGCTAGCCTAATAACTGCGATATACTCCTAGGCCTAGATCTAGAGCAGCGTCACACCGCTGGCCAAACTAGTCAACCCTCGGTACACTACCTGATGTAAATCATGATACAAATGTGCCAAAATGTAGCTCCCCCAAGAGTACCTCCGTGGTTGAGTCACCATCCACTCTAGCATCCTCCCCCACCCAACTAAAAATCCCTTCGACCGATGGTCCGGTCCAAGGAAGCCTCCAATAAATGCCGCCAACACAACAACTAAGGCTGGATACTTGCTGAAATCCACCCACAACACCCAATAGCTGGCTATAGATGCATCACCATAGATCCTCCTCAGTGCCTTAGTCCCTCCTATCTCCTTGTGGTCATAAACCACAAGGGCACCTACCACAGGAATCCCTAGAATCCTGTATACATCCTTAGGTGTCATGGTCATCTCACCGGTTGGCAAATGAAAGGTGTTATGATCAGAATGCCACCTCTCTACCAATGTAGTCAGTAGTCCCCTATTGACTTGAATCCCTCACAAAATAGTCAATAGGGATCCCAACCCACAGGTACCTATCCACTGTACCTCTGTAGGAGTCAGCTCCCCTATCCAATCCCAACATATCAAAAAATGCTCTCTAATCTGGAGGTTATCAAACACCTCCTATTATCATCACAAAGACAACTAATCAGACTCATACCAAAGACTCCTATCATGTGCTCTATCTATCAAGTGACCCATATCATGTAGTTATATCTAATCGCTGACTCCATATCATGACCCATATCGCTGACCCATATCAAGTTTACCCATATCGCTGACCCATATCAGTGACCCATATCATGTGCTCTATCTATCAGTGACCCATATCAGCAACCCATATCACACAATCAAAACATCATTCTATTTGTATTTCAAGCATAAATGCAAATATGTTGTCATATCAATCATTTACTATTTGTTTTCTATCGCAGAAAGCAAATTTATCAAGAGTCATATCAATCATTTACTATTTGTTTTCTATCATAGAAAGCAAATTTATCAGGAGCCCTATCAATCATTTACTATTTATTTTCTATCGCACAAAGAAAATTTATCAGAAGTCCTATAAGGCATTTACTCTTTGTCTTCTATTCGGAGAAGCAAAGTTATCAGTTAATCATGGCCTTTCTACCATTTATCCATATCAGCATGATGGCAAAACAATTTCTTTATCTATTGACCAAGGACGCAATATAGACCATCAATTTTCATCATGGCATTCTGCCAAAATTTTCCCAGATGCACTACTCTGTGCCTCTGATGTGCTAAAACTCAAAAGCACTAAAGTTTCTCCTATAAGCGCTAAAACCTGGATGCGCTAAACTACGCAGCGTATGCACTATTTCATCACCTAGAAGCGCTAAAACCCTATATGCGCTAAACTACCCAATGGATGCACCACTTCATAACCTCATTGCGCTAACCCACCCCTGTTGCGACCAATTCCTATATGCACAACTCTGTTCCCTAGATGCGTGACTTTGTGCTCTAGCTAGACTCACACCTATAAGCGCTAATCTACACTTCGTATGTGCTAGAACACCTGCTTTTAACCTACACCCTATATGTGCTAAAGCACACCCTGTAAGCGCTACGAAAATTTGTGAATACACTAAAATAGAACTGCGGATGCGCTAAAATAGAATTTCAAAACTTAAATCCGCATAAAAAAAATACAAAAATTGCTAAAAATCATGAAATTTCGATGCACAAAGGGTTTAATCAACTCACCGGTGGTCCATACGCAGCTGGTCTCTGGAATTGGCACGCCCACTCGAATCTATGAGTGTGCAATGGGATCAACATCTTGCTCAGTCACTGTCAGAGCATCCAAACTCACTGTAGCAAACAAGTGAAAATGACATCCACTTTTACCCTTTTTACCTTATATGAGTCATTTAAGGTGGGTTTTTGAGGGCATTTTCTTTTGCATCACTTTATTCCACCAAGGGCATTTTTTTTCCACCCATTTTTCGGGAGCTAAATCACCGAACCACTAGTAGAAGGTTATTTTCATTAGATTTTTGAACCTCATATCATCCTCCGTGATTTACCTCTCGAGGGGGCATCATTAGCATCAACATCAAAAACATATTAGGGGCAAAAAAAAAATATTTTCCTTTGAAGCAATATGTTTCACACATCACTTCAAAGAGGGGCAAAATGTATACGTCTAAAAATGGTCACGGTCAATCAAGCTTGTTAATTAATTAAATATAAATTATTTAATTAATCTTCTAAAGTCACCTACATATAAATAAATTTAATCATTTATTTATATTGTTCACTTTTATAATTCTTCTACTTTAATTAAATAAATAACTTTATTTAATTATCACCGTCTCCCATATTCTTCTTTATTAATTAAATAGATTTTATAATCTATCTATATTAATTATCATAAGTTTGAATTTTTAATTCAAATGATATTCTTTCTAATTCTTCATTTAATTAAATATTCTAAATATTTAATTACCCACTTTCTAATTCTTCATTTAATTAAATATTCTAAATATTTAATTACCCACTTTCTAATTCTTCACTTCACAGTTAATTAAATATTCTCAAAATATTTAATTAGCAACTTTCCTTTCTTTTCAGTTAATTAAATATTCTCAAAATATTTAATTAGCAACTTTCCTTTCTTTTCATATAATTAAATATTCTAAAATATTTAATTAGAAACTTTCTTCACTTCATATTTAATTAAGTATTTTATATATTTAATTAAATGCTTTTCTATCATCTTCTCACACATAATTAGATATTAAATGTTTAATTATGGAAACTTCTAAATTCACCGTCACATGTAATTAAATAAATTTATTTATTTAATTATAACACTTATCTCTTGCTTACTTCTCAAATGGCAACTTTCCTTTAAATCTGAAAGAGAAAATCTATAGAGAAGGAAACATTCCATTTCTCTCAACTTTTCAAATCTCTCACCGTTCATCTTAACAAAATTTGATCTCAACCGTTGATCAACTCAGCCAACCAAAACTCTTTGAAAACTCTATAAATACCTGTGTGAATCCAAGCATTGGTTACGCAGACATAGATGCATACACGCAATTACGCTTGCACACTTCATCTTTTGCATTTCAGTAATATTCATATTTTAGCCATATTCTCATCATAGCATAATCCTTGCATTTTAGCATAGTATGCATTTCATTTATATCTCATTCTTCAGTTGTCCATTTTGTTGAGCTTGATCTGTTGAGTCTGAGAGCAACTGGAAACAACAAAACGCTGAAGATAGAAAGAAATAAGACGACTTCGAGGAAGCTGCCATTTACAGTTTGTTTATTATGTTTTTCTTTCAGTTTCTTTGATCTAATGTTTTATTAAATGTGTTTTGAATTCATTATAATAGATCAGATTTTCATACACACAATTACCTTCTGCTCTTCAGGCTCTACTAGACCTAGGCGGGTATACCTAAACAATTAGGCAGATTTACAACTGGATATTGTTCCTAGATTAAGCAATCTACTTACTATGGCACACAAAGATGAAGCAGATGCAGAATTTTAATGGTTATCTTCTATTGAAAGTAATTGAGAATTTAAGATTGTGAGTTGTAAGTTGTATATATTATCCTAAGGATGACCAATTCCTACTTCTATTGGGTAGACGGAGTGGAGGAGTGAATGATGATTTAGGAGATAGGCTTCTGTAAGATGGGTAGATTTACTCTTCAACTTAACTCGAACAGTCAGGCACTTTGAATGTTTGCACCTTGTGCAAATGTGCAAGTATGAGAGTAATTTGGACTCTTCTTAGTGATCCTAGTGATATCTCCCTTATGCTACTGTGAAGTTGTGAAAGGATTTAATTTGAATGTGGAGAGAAACCAATTAAGACAATCTATTCAAAAGGACTTTAATCCAAACAGGAACCTATTAAATTTGATTGCTTAAAAGGAAATTAATTGATTCTGCACACAAAAACTAGTCAACAACATCACACAACTACAGCAAATGTGTATTGACAAATTAAATGTATTTTCATACACTTAATTCGAATAACATAAACAGCCACTTCAAAGATAGCTAGATAACATATAAGCATATAAATCCACACAACAGTTGAACACTTGAAAGCAAATCAACAATTATGCATAACCTTCTCCATTATATTTATCTTCGAATAATATGCATTATAACAATAGTTTCTGATGTGAGATGGATGGGAGAATTGGTGCAATCTATCTTCTTACTAATGCCTACCCTAAATGGAAAATGATGTGATGATATCTTCTTCAGGTCTTGGTCTCTCTTATATATATGAGAGGCAACAAGCTATAGACCCATTACAAAAAGTCATGTCGTTTGATAACTAAACATTATTAAAAACAAAATGTTGTCGCAAGTGAATGCACCAATCCATTAATCTCCAAGCAAAAACCTGTGACCACCTAAGATTTGTTCAAAGCTTCTACTTTATGATAGGGTGCTCATTCATGTTGTCAGTTGACTCCTTTCATTTTGATGGTTGTCCCGTTGTGTCTGGTATATCTACAGTTTGGTTAAGAAACAGATTGAATGCAGAGAGGTGATGGATGTACTCTTGTTCAGCTAAGTGTCTGTATTGGAGATCACCTCTCTCATATCGTATTCCATATACATCATCTTTTCGAGCTGCTTGTGAGTATTTTGTAAAACCATATCCTCATCATTCATTTCTAGTAATGTAGCAATTAGAAGCGCATCAAACTCTTCCTTCCAATAATCATACTCTCGAGGATTCCCCATATCATCATGAAATGTTGGAGTCAAATTGAAGCAGTCAAGATCTTCAATGAGCCTGTTATGATATCCATTGTGTGATTCTACCAATTTTTTATGTGTCTGCATTATTTGTCCTTTCAGGATTTTCTTGTCTTAGAGCTCCTCTCTCTTTTCAATTATTCTCCCCTGTAGTCGTTCATTCTCCACTATTGCTAAGTATACCTGCTTGAATTGTTTCCAATATTCATCAACACATTTCATCATTTTATTGAATCTCTCCTTGATCATTTCAAATGCAGTATTATACTTGATGCTTTTCACTTCTTTCTCTAGTTCTTTACATCTCTCCTAAGATGTCAAGTGGCAATTCTTCCAATAAGCTTTATCAGCCAATGCATCCAATACTCTCTTATCCTTTTCAAGCCATGGGGAATACAATTCTAATGTGGAAAAGGAAGATGATCTTTCTCTTTGATGTGCTAGTTCCTTCTTCAACCTATCATTTTCTTTAACCAGTTTATCAATCTGCACTTTGGTGAATTTTTCCACATTGACATTCAATTATGTTGTCTCCATGGGATTGGTATCCCCTACTCTTTAGACCAAGAGGTGTCCAAACATTTGGTTTGGATTATCAATCATAGCGGGTCTTTTGTCATGGGGGTACAATGACCAAATAAGTAAGGTGGCCTCATCTAGGTTGTACCCAGATCCTAAATACATCTTGTCACTTGCTTCCTCTGTCAAATTAACCATTTTGTCCCCTCTCTTTCTGAAGCTATCAAATACAATTGCATAACTAATGTCCCACCCTGGCAAAAGCAACACTCCAACTTCTTGAAGCAACTCTCTCCCTCTCAGGAGTGATGGACTCCATCTCTTTATCTATTTCCTTTTTCAATTCTTCCAAAGCAGCAACCTCTCATTCAGGAGTAATATCATGCATCTTTTGTCTCATTTTCCTACCTTTATATTCATAAACAAATGATCTAAACTTGAAATTTTTAACAAAATCTCCATCAGAAATGAACTCATGTCCAGCCTTGACCCTAACATCATCAGATAGTTCATCTGATGCTTCAAATCTTACAAAATTGTGCTCTTGAGGGGGCTCATACTGTGTCATTATACGAGCACTTATTTGTTTTACTTGTTCACCCTCCTCATCACTCTCCATTTCTTCACTTATATTAGTATCTACAAAGAAACTCACCTCAAGAGTAGGTTGTGAAGGTATGTAATCTAGTGGCTCTATGTCTTCAGCCTGTACTCCTGGATAGGTTGCATAAGGTGTGTCAAAAACAAATGGGGGAACATCCTTCACCAACTCATTCACATGAGCAATGAGTTGCTCAATTTTTGTTAGAGGATCATGTATGTCACCAAATGCCTTTGAATAAGATGGGACATTTTTTCTTTTCCATTCTTCTGTGAGCATAATCTTGTTGTATGCAGTCATTCTTTCAGTGGTAGAAGCTTCATCATGGTTTTTGATCACATCATCATCTAAGAACACATGTTCATACCCTAATAACCCTTGTGATAGACTTGCTCTGTGGATAAAGCCTCCTGCATCAAATTTTTCCCTTATATTGCCTTGAGGGAGGTTGTATTGTATTGATTTAGCATCAATTTCATCATATCCCTCATTTGCGACCACTATAAAGTCTACAAAACATAAGGTTTTGGGCATAATTGACTATTTGTTGTGTCCTTTGAGGTGTTTGGCATCATATTTTTCCAATTGCCTCATAATTTCTAAATAAGCATTTCTTTTAGGAACTACTTGTGACAGCAAGTGGGGAGTTCCTTCGAACCCATAGACCCTAATCACTGTACAATCTGGGAAAGCATACCAGTCTCCCCAGTTATGGTTCACTTTATTTCTTGGGTCATTTTCCTTTAGTCTTAGGAATTTTTGTACTTCTAGGCATAAGTTATGATCATGCGGATATCCCAGCAACTTCATCAATGGTTTCACAAAAAACTCTTCAAAATAAAGATAATAAGACCTGCCAAATCGGCTATCCCACAATGAAGTCCACATTTGTACAGGTTTGAGATTTCCATTTGCATATGTATCCCTTATTCTCAATTCTTCACTCCAAACCCCTCTAACATGTCCCTCGTGCAAAAGCAAATGCATAAACAGAGAATAGTGTTTGAAATGAATATAATCATTGTTGTTTTAAATCTTTTCAAGCTCTTGATTTAGGGCATTGGCCAAGTATCTAGCATAATTAAATGACCTGGCGTCCATACTCTGTATGTCTACAGCTAAGACCATTGGGGCAATAGACATGAGAGGCAGAACCTCTATCCCCAGAACTTGACCAGCTGAATAATAAGTGTATCAAAAATACTCCTCAAACAAATTCTCATGAAAAGGAGGGTTTTCGCTGCTCGAAAACCTCCTGAGTTGACCTCCTTCATTCTTGGGCCTATGAAAGGGTGGCTTCCATCTTTTGTAGCTGGTATCCATATGGTGATACTCTTTCAAGAGGTCTTTGACCGTAATTGGCAAGTTCATAGGACACTCCAATTGAAACACATTAGAAACTAGATCCTCAGAAATAACAAGCATGTCAGCCCCATTATGTAATTGAATAGTTCTCCTCTTGGGGTTGTATCTACTAGCAAGATCTTTAACTAGTTCTATGTTTACAAACACGTTGGGCTCCACGAGTCTCCCCAAGTTCAACCTCCACGGGTTGCAGACTGATTGAAACCTAAATTGTTTTCTGTAATGGTACATGAAGAGCTCATATCTACGTTGTGGTGTCCAAATATCTCCCAAGCCCTTATGTTTATCCCATAGTCTATCCACTGAAGGATTCATTTGATCACTTCTCTTGGGTCTCTACCCCGACCCAAGGCATTGATCTATTAGGTCTTGATTTAGGAGTCTCTTTTTAGTTTTTTTTTTAACTTTGGGTTTTTTTGCGCTCTCCTCCATTGTTTGAATTCTTAAGCTTTTGAAAAATATAATTTCTCAACTGGGATTGATGTACTTACTTGAGTCTCATCTCCACTGGTTTTTGTGCGTAAGAACTCCAAGCTTTGCCTTTCTACTTCTGCCCTTAGCGAAATCTTCTAGATTTTGCAACAACTATGTGATCAACTTGTGGTGTAATTTACTTCAATTATGGCCCATAAATGCACCACCTATTTCAGTCTTGTCATCGAGGGAGAACATTTATTTTAAATATCTCGATGATTCCTTGGGATGTCACATCAGTTAGTAATAATCATTATTTTCATATCGGTGAGACTATGATTCTTCTTCCACCGATAGCCACCTTCTCCACTGATGAACAACTTTCCTTAGGTCTATCGACAGGACGCCAGATAACGTCACCCTGATGCACCCCAACTCCACCAATATACATTATGTACTTGATAATCTATGGTTATATCAGGCCATTGGGGGAATGCAAACATTTGTTCCACTGATGTTCATGTGTCACAGTGATGTGCTTACTTTTGTTGACTATGTCGTTCTATCAGGGAGAGCACCTTAGGAGTCAGCCCAATAGGGTATTGTTACACTGATACTAGGTTATGAGTTGCTTTCATCGTGCCATCACCGAGGTTATAATGGGGGTTCCGTCGATGAGGCATTGTTAGGCCGATAGTGCTAATTTTTATTTAGGGACGAGGAAAGATTTATGGAGTCTCAAACTATTATGGTCTCATGCTTACTATTATGCTTTTGATATATTTTTTCCAAGCATCCATAGCTTGTTTGAAAGCACTTGTTTTAGGATTTTAGCCATAGCAACAAGGCAGTGAAATGTTTGACAAAATGCTTTGGTAGACATGTATGGAAAATGTGGTAGCATAGACAAGGCAGTGAACTATTTGAAAAAATGTCTCAAAGAAATGTGGTCTCATAGAATGCCATGACAAGCAAATGCAATTGGCAGCTACTCCTAGTATTAGTTATGCAATGTGAAGTAATTGCATAACTACTTAGGTTGACTTTGTAAAAACTATATTGTAATTAAAATTTTGTCATCTATCAACATCTAGTTATTAGTTATGCAATGTGAAGTAATGCTTTGAGTTTGAAAGATGTGCAATGCAATGTAATCAAAGATATGAATATAAACTACAAAATCTATTTTTTACAATTCATTAGTTAAACTCTTTATTTTATTTGCTCTCTATATCTCTAGGCTATGGAAATGCCTTTCAATTTCAAAAAAAATAGTTTTTATCTCTTTGTTCTACAATTTTTTTCCCTAATTTTTCCATATTTTTCCCGATTTTTTCAAAAAAAAATTATACTTTTGGTTTACCGATTTTTTCCCCAAAAGATTTTTGCTACTATGGATAAAGCAATAATAAAACTTTTGAAATTCTAGTCTTTTCTTAGAAATTTCTAATTATTTGTAGTTCCAAGCTTCTGTACTTTCCCGTACATGGTTTCCTTATTCTCTTTTGCATTGAATTAGGTGGCTGGGTGAGTTAACTTCAATTTGTTTCTGATTTGGTGGATTCTTGAAGAGTTTTGTGCATTTTTTAGTCAAATTGCTGAAATGGGTCTGTAAAGACAAAGTTGAGGGTTTGTGAGTCTACAAAAATGGATTTTCACCCATTCTGCCTATTGTAATCATTGTAACTTGGTGGAATGGGTGGGTAGAAAGAAGGAATAAGGTGTCCAAGTGGTTTCAAGCGTAAGGGAGGTCATTTGAGGCTTTGGGCATGATGCCCTAGAGGTGAAAAAGTGTGGTTTTTGAGTGAAATTGAGAGGTTTGAGTATGGTAATGGTTGTGAAACTTGGGGGCAGAAATTTTTGATGCTAGAATAAGTTTGTGCAGGCTTTATTAGAGGTGTTTGAGGAGTTGTTGGAGTGTGGGAAGGTTGGGAAACCGTATTTTCATTAAAACCCCCTTAGAATGACTAAAATGAGGGTTTCATGAATAGGAGACTTGGAGGTTGTGTCTCAATGTAAGAGTTGGGAAATTTGACATTTTATTTCCTGGTTAAGAGTTCCCAATTGATTTTTAGGTTTGAGAGGAAGATTAAAGAGGTGTTGCTTTGCAAAACAGGCCTAATTGGCCAAGTAGGACAACATTGAAGTCCAATTTTGATGTTGTTGGTCCAACGAGACCTAAAGAGATTTTGTGATATATTTTTGTAGAAAATAATGGGTGTTTGAAAAGGTGAGGGGTTTGTGAGTCATAAATTGGCATCATTTATTTTAGCTTTTCAATGACTTGTCACAAGAAATTTTGTTTTTCCTGTCTTGCTAAATTTGAGGTGTGACAGAAATACTATTAATTGTCTTACTCTTATTGTTGTTTTTTCTTTGTTGAGCTCTTCATAATTGTCTTACTCTGTATGTTTTTATAGCTACTTCTTACTATCAAGGGGATGTATGACTGTGGCCCAATGATAGTGACCTATAGCATGCTACCCTTTGCCTTGTATAACTTAGGATATTCATGAAATATGACTGTATACTGTGACTTTTATGCTTGAAAAGGATATGTTGATTATTTTTTAAATGAATTACTCCTCATCTAGATATATTTTTTTGCTTGATGGTTAAACTACATGCAGAGCAATTTTATCAAAGCAACACGAAAACAAGAATGCCTTGATGTCAATCATAGTTGTGTTGAAGTTGAGGTAATATAATAGTTGTTGTGAACAAAAATTTATAGCTTTTGCATTCTTTAATTGACTTATATTAACTTTGCATGATGATTAAACCACATGCAGGACAATTATATGAAAGCAGAACAAAAAGGAAAAGACCTTATCAATAGAGCTCTTGGCAAAGCTACACAACTTTAGGACAATGTTGACAGTGATTATGCTGAATTTGAGGAGTATGTGTATGATATTTCAATAGTACTAGTGGTGCTGAACTTAAGGTGAGTGCTATGAAATGTTAATTTTCATTGATTCTGAAACCCTTCATGTATTAATGATTGTTATGATCCCAAACAGTGAACAAGCTTATAGAATAGTGAATAGACAACTAAAACATTGAGTGTAACCCGTAGAACAATCATTGTACCTACTTTGTCACTTTTCAGTGGGGATTGTTGGCACTTCAATACTTTATGATGCTTGACTATGTTTTAGGGCATTGTAATTGACCTTGTCAACA
>VDFB02161113.1:0-15488 GCA_007258455.2 Sequoia sempervirens | reverse complement strand
GGCCTATTAATGATGATATAAAGGGTAATTAGGGCTAGAGACATAGAATTCAATGTGAAAGTTTGATTAAATACACTTTGCAACTCTAAAATGAGGTCCACACAGCCTAGAAAGGCACAACATCCAATGTGAATGTGTAAAACACATTACAACACTAGATTAAAGTCAAGTTTAATTTACAAGCCTTCTAGATTAATGTGAGAATACCATTAAATAAATTTTACAATATTGAATTAGGGGAAAAATAGGTCCCTTAGTCTAGAAAAGTGTGAAAATCTTTTACAACACTTTTACAAGACATTGTTAGATGCATTTCATTTAGTTTGCAAGGGCCCAAGACCTAATGTAGATGTGTTAAAAACCTCACAACACTAAATCAATGCCCCATTAAGTCCAATTTATCATCAATTATTCCCATATCAAGCGTGAAAATGTCAAGGATACATTTTTTTATGACACACCTTTCTAAGGATACATTGTTCCAAGTCCCCATTCCACTCTACAACACAACACTCACCACTCTTTTGGTGGGTCCTAGGTTCTATTTCCTTTCTAACCTCCACTAGGACCATTAGGAACTCCTCCAAGGAATTTTTAGGATTAAATGAAACCTCCTTTAAATATATATCTCCCTTAGGAACCTAAATAATAACCAAATTATGAAAAAATGAAAAATTCATTTGGTTGCCTTGTTAAAAATGCGTGATGATTGATAAATTAGAGAAACTTGAAATACTAATTGCAACTATAAAGTGTGAGTTTCAAGGAGTTCCTAAGGTCTCTAAGATCTCCAAGATGCAATTGGCATCAATCTAGGCCATATCAACCTAGATAACTTTCATGAGATAATATTTAGAGATAGAGCAACAATTAGATCTAGGATAATAGCTAATTTAGGCTTGTCCCATATAGCTTATTTCCTCATTATATTGTAGATCCCAAGGCTTATTCTTTATTTTAATTAAAATTATGGTCCTAACACTAGGACAAGACACCCATCTAGGAATAGCATTTTGGATATATCCCTTAGACTCATAGCTAATGTCTTACTTTCCATTCAAGACAACTTTGGCCATCATCACAAAGGATAGATCCCATTAGGCATATGTAAATGATGAAGAAGGCCATGTTAGACACTTGATCAAATATTGTTTGATGAAATAAAAAAATGGTATCAATAACATTTCAAAGAATCTTACAAGTTCAAATTTCTAAGAAGGAATTGGTGACGTGATCACCTTGATGAATAGATTAATGGATAGATTAAATTTTATATTGTATCACACCTGGATGCATCCATATATGGATACAATCATGAAGGATAGAGAATACATTGATTGAGCTCAATTGGTAAGTGACAACTTACACCAACAACTCACCTCTATCCAAACTATCAATAAATTCATAATGGCATCATATGTCATCTATTTGTTAACAAGACAAGCCTCTCTCTCAAGATTGGACATAAAAGGAATATTAGGAGAAGGGGTTAGATAGAAAAAGAGTTTGAAAATATTATACCTAGTTGGAATATAAAGAATCACAATAACATTTCAAAATGGTCAATGTTGCTTTCATTTTCCCTATCTTGCACAAACTAGATAGAGATTATATTGTTAGAATTTTAAAAGAAGAAAAATAATTGATAGCTAGTTGGGGACATTTGTTCATTAAATTCCCCAAGTCATCATACATAAGGATTGGAGGTTTTTATAGAGCCCTTTTCTTGCTCCCAATTTTTATAATGACAATATCATTTTGCTTGAATTCTCAGGAAATTATAGAGGTGCATAAGAAATTCATTAAAAATCATAAGATAGGAGTTTCGTTTCCTTTTTTATCAAGTTATTATGTTTGTGCTTCTATGGTATGTGCTAAGGACTTCAAGGAAGATCTATCCTCCATGAACCTCAATTGTTTCATGCACATTCCAATTGTGATTTTAATAAAAAAGTGGAAATAATATTTGGATCATAATATAAGCATAAGGAAAATATGGAAGGAATTATGGGAAAACTACCAAAATGATCAAGATATAAGAAAAAGAAGCTTCCAAAATTGAATATTAAATAGGTGAGGGATGTGAAAATTAGAGAAAGCATTCCCAAAGACATGGTTAATTATGGGAATATATTGAATCCTATTTATGATATTTATAATATTGATGGCATGTCTTTATCACTAATTAATTGGGGTGCTATGGAAGACAATTTCTTAAATACACAAGTAATAAAAATGGAAAGTTTCAACTTAGCTTGGATAAACACAATAGTGGAACCATCTAAGGAAAGGAAAGAAAAGGAGAAGATAGATTGATCCCTCCTCTACTCTTACAAGAACTAAGATAAAAGAATATGGTTCATTGGAAAAATTGCAATAAGCCTTTGAAAAGGAAAAAAGGAGAAAAGAGGCAATTTATGAAAGAGTAAGGTAAGGATTTGTTGCAACTCCTTTACAAAAATCTCATCCTAAATAATCACAAATGGTACTTCCAACACCATCATTGTTTAATGGAGCAAAAAAATAGGGATATTGGATTTTGAATCATCATCATTTTCATAAAGAACTCCTTATCCAACATGGACACACCCAAGGACACCAAATTGCACTACACCTTCCACTTTAGAAGCAAACAAAGATGGAAAATTAGATATATAGAGGTTGCAGTTGATGAATTGGTCAAGAAAGTAGAGGAATAACTAAGGAAAGGAGAACAAATTTTGTAAACTCCTCAATATCCTCCAAGCCAAATAAAGTCTCAAATTGAGATGATATCAATTAAGGACATAAAGGATGATAATTTTGAGATTAACCAAAAAAAATAAAATCTCAAAATGAGGTTTCTCAATAGGTACAAATTTCTTAGAGTCCTTAAGATCAACTATAAATGTAGACTATTTATAGACTCTTAAGAGCCCACAACAAGAGTAACCACAATAACAATAATAGTAGAAACATCCAATAAAATATACCTCAATACAAAACATGCCTACTAGACCACGGCTGAAATTGGATTTTTCTAAAAGAGAAAATATGGTTACAAATCCTTTAGACTTGGAGTCTCACAATCATGATAGACAAAGAAAGGCCAAGGAAGAAATATTGAGACTTATCAACCATTAAGGTAAGTCAAAACATAGAAAAAGTTGTTGAAATAAATGCTTATGGTTGAGAGAGATGCTTGAGAGATGACACGTCATGATTATCAGATAGCTAATTTAATCTCATAAATAAAATAAGAGAAGAGGATCTGGTTTCTTTGGAAATCGTGGTGGAGACTTTGAAGCTATGAATTGAAAAGGACCTTGAAAGCTAAGAAGGAGATTAGAGAATAATTATAATAGATGAATGAATTTTTGAAAGGTTTGATCACCCTTATACCTTCACAAGAAGGTACTTCAACTGATATGTCAATTTTTTTCTTGATTTCGAAATGGCGTAGCTGAAAATTATATTAATTCAAAATCAGTTAATTACAATTTTGTACCCGTAGGGATTCATGCAGTCAAATGATGAGGATCCAACGAAATTGGCAATTTATGGAAAAAAAAAGATTTCATACATCTGCTGAAAATCTAACAAAAAAATGCCCCATTCACAACTAAAGCTCATCGTAAAATCGCCCAGATCCCACCAGATTGGCAAAGCAGAACCACTTCAGTCCTGCTACCGCGTCCATACCCAACTGCCTGCTCAAAAACTTGGCCAATATATGCTCATCGTCTATGTCTCTGCAAAGCCTCACCATGCAAATCCAGTATGAAGGCAGTTAGTCCTCTTTCTATACAGGTTGGCATTCGCTCAACATCATCCAGAAAGGGAAGGCCAACTCCAAGCAGTGCAACCGCCAGGTGTCAATATCTCCTCCAGAATGGAGCCCTTAAAACCGAACGAGCAGGAGTAAACATCTTCCCTTTGGGAGGTTTCAAATCTAGTAATGACGCCAGGAAACGGGAGGAGATATCCGAATTAGCCCCTTGTGCGATTCTTGAAAAGCAGTAGGCTCTCGCCCGAGCACCATCCTCACAGCCTATATGCATAAAATATCCTGATTGCGACATATATTCTTCATGCGTTTGTCTGAAATCGCACCAAGGAATGCAGACTCCTTCGAACTTTTCAATTTCACTGGTGTATTGGTGCCGACTGAATATGTGAAATGCATGATAAATAGGAGGGGAATGCCCCACATTAATCGTCGGCCGCCGAAACCACTCCGCATTGTCCTTTCAAACTCCAATCCAAAGGGAATATGCCTGTCTATCATTAAATTCACATGAAAACTGACATCCCTAATGCTTCATTTCCGAGGAAATTAAATGTGTAATGAATTGAGGACTCCAGATGAGTCCTAGATACCTTGCTTCTCCCGGCAAAGCAAGGGAAATCCTCCTCACGAACTTATTCAAACATATTTGGCTCTGCCTCCACTTACCACACTAGGTGATGAGCCCGTCACATCCGTTTGAGGACCAATGTCCTGGTCTGAGGGAGTAAATAGATTTACTTCCTCGAGTGCCACGTGTGCAAACCATGAGCCAAATCTAGCCATTCTGGCATAGACAAAGCATCCACTACGGCACATGGGCCAACTGATATGTCAATTTTTATTTCTAAAATAAAATTTAATTCTTTACATGATATGAAATAGAAATCTCAAGATGTAGATAGATGGATTGATAAATTTTTGGTCTTGGTGAATAAAGAAATTGATTACATATTTAGGTTCTACTATTAGATTCACTATTTAAAACAAATAATGGGTAAATTCCTAGAGGCTATGAGGAATGGAGATGAACTATATGAAAATAATATTCCTTTAATAAAGGAGATAAATAAGATATCTCCTCAAGAATTAGTATCTAATAGAATTTTGCAGCTTAATGAATAATATTTTGTTGAAAAATAATAAAGGTCATAGATTTTAGGAGGGATCTACTATCCTTTTACATACATAGAATCTTGGAAGACCAAAATGAATTAAATAAGGCTTGAGATGTTTTTGAATATTTTGTCAGTATAATAATCAACCCTAAGCTAGTAAATATGGATAAGTATGAGATGAAACCACCAAAGAAAATCGTGAAGGTTTTGAGAGACATGGTCAAGATGAAATAAGATAAATATCAAATGAGAACACACTAGATTAGTTTATATAGATTGAGTTATATTTTGATTCTATGTTGAAATATTTGGTTGAAATGAATAATCAATTTTATTTTTTCTAAGAAAATGTATGAAGACTTAATATTAGGTTGGTTGGATGGGCTAAATGGAGTCATTTTATAAAATGGATTGAAGGCATATAAGGACTTCCAATAGAAAAAAAGGGCCAAAGGATAAATTTGAAATTCAAATAATATTTTGGAACCTAATTTAGGTTTTCCATTTTTAGCATGTTGAGACATTTGAACATTTATTATTCTTTTATAGTTATTATTTCAATAAGGATTGATGTAAAGTGGTTCCCACTAAATTCATAAAGTGGTTCCTATATTTTAGGCATGGTTAAGTGTTAGCTCAAAACTATACATGATGCATGTATTAATTATTGAAAAGAAGAGTTAAGAGTTACTTTTGAAGTAAATCTAAAGATAGGAACATCTACAAAAATATATTTTTACCTCCTCTTTTTCCTATAAAATGATGTAGGGTTTGGCTCTTTTTCTATCATTTTTATGAGATAGAAGTAGTTAGTAGAATTTACTTTTAGCAATAGCAAGAGGAAGAACTCTAAAGAAGAAGTTTTAGTTTTGGTGTAGACATTCTTGATGAAATTAATAAATATCTCATCTTCTTCAAGTGTTTTTTCTCTACAATGGTAGAGTGAACTAATCAATTATTTTTGCTTCAAAATTCTATGGAAATTGAGAATAATTGAATGAAAAATCTATTTTTGCTAAGTTGTTGAAGTTTTCATTAAATTTATGTGTGAAATCCAGTAGTTGATTGAATACACTTGTATTCATTTGAAATTATTTAGAGTTTGCACTTTCTTTATTATTGATTGAATAATTGTTGATCATAGTATTGTGGGTTTAAGATTAATTTCTTAGATTTTTCTGCACATAATGATTGAAATATTAAGGTTATATCATTCATTATATTTCTCATTAACTCTAAACTCTTTTGTGATTTTTTAATAAAAAAATCAGAAAATTGGGAGAAAAATATAAAACCCACAAAAAAAAATGAAGAATCATTTTGAGAAAAAACTCATTTAAACATTTGTCAATCATAAAAGACCCCTTGAATAAATAAACCATAATTGACCATCGAGTGATCCAACATAGTTGTGACCCAAGTCTTCAAACCTTGGAGGTAATATACTTCAAATCTATTATATTTTAAAGAGAGTTAGAGTATTCTTATCTTTCTTGTGTTAAAACATGTCAATTTGTCCATCAACAAATGTACTATGTAACCCAACTTTTATAATCTTATTACATGCTCTTATATGCATCATAGATTCTCTTATGTATATTAAAATATCATAAATGGATTTTACACATATTGCGTGGCACAGATTATCTTATACACATCTTACATGTGTCATAGTAAAAATTCCAAGTGGTGTAATAAACATCATCCAAGGAATATTTATATTCATCCTTATTGGAGTACTCTTTTTAATGTGACCCATATTTACAATGTTGGAAGATTGTTGGTGTTGTCATTGATGTCAACCCCTAGCATTGGAGTTTTCGGAAGGTTGCTAGTGTTTGCATTTATGTCAACCTCCACGTATAGTTGGGAGAATGTTGGAGTTTGTTGATGTGTTGTGGTTTGATGTCACATTGATGTCAATCACTGTATGAAGATGGTTGGAGTTGTTGGAGAGTATTGCACTATGTTTTCAGTTGTGGTATGGCTTGATGTCAACCTCTAGTGTAGTCATGCTGAGAAGTGCTTGAGGATGTTGAGAAGGTACTTGCAATGTTGCTAATGCAGTTGGTCCACTTGGTTTCCAAGTGTTTTTGAGAAAATTTGAATAAAAGAGTGTGTAGTGTGGCAGAGGTGTGTTTAGTGTTATGATTTGCATTTCTTCATGGTTGAAGATATGCTTGTACAGTTTTGACATGATAATCAAATATGTTCAGAAGTGTTACATCCAAAGTTTCAGGTTTTGGATCGTGCAATAGTGGAATATGTGTTTGACAAAGTGTTTTCCTATGAAGCAAGTTGTCTGGGAGAAATGAGATCGCCTCATATTTCTCTATGTTGAGGTTTCTTGTCTTGCAGATCTAGGAACATGCTTATATTGTCTATAACTTCATCCCTTTGAATTTTTTGGTGTTGAGGTGTTCCACAAGGTTGGTTAGTGAGTTGTATGTCTGTGCTAATGTGTCTAGTTGTACAAAATGGAAGTGCTCTTCAGTTTTAGGTGGTGTGTCAGTAGTGTTGAATATTCTAATGATGTGGAATATTCCTGGATGTTGTGGAGAGTTTCTATGTTGTCTGTGAGGTGCTTTCAGACCTGGAAAGGTGTGTATGTGGTCGCTTGTTAGTGTTAGTGTAGGTTTGGCCAACCTAGTGTGCTAGCGCTAATTATTGAGGTTGTTTGTTGTTTGTGGAAGCATGGGGAAGTGTGTCGGTGTAGATTTGGGACCTAGTTAACCCTTGGCATGGTTTTCCTCCACTTCTTTCCATCACAAAAGTGTTTGGTGCTAACTTATTTTGGTGTTGTACATTTGAGGTGCATATATTTCATTGAGGCCAACCTAATTGAGATTGTTTAGGTCATGAATGGTATAAAGGCAAGGTGAAGTGTGTGGAAAGTGTGGAAAGTGTGAGGTGTGAAATATGTGAATGTGATCAAGTGTGGTGATCTGAATGTGAGCTTAAATGCCTATGAATTTCAGATGTGGTGAGAAAAAGGTGTCTATATTTCAATGTGCTTGAAGTTGTTGGAGGCAATGAGAAAAAGGTTGCAGATGGAATAAAGTTGTAGTGGTGGATTTATAATGTTACCTTGAGAAAGTGAATCTCTTTGTAACAGTATTATTCTATTCTTCTTTCTTTTGGATAGTGAGTCCTTTGGAAGTGAGCCTTTCTTCTTTTTCTAGGAAGTGAGCCTAATTGTATTCAGTTTTGCTATTCATATATATGTGAGCTAATCCTCACTGTGGGTTTTCTCCTCTTGAGTTTTCCATGTAAATTTGGTGTTCTTATGTGTTTGGTTGTGTTTGCATTGTAGTTTCATATGTTCTACATTTTGCTAATGCATGATAAGGGTTTAAAGGTTATTAAGGATTTGAATGTTAATGAGGAATTGAATGTTTTAATGGACAATTGATTCACCCCTCACCTCTCAATTGTCTTGTGCATCTTAAATGCAACACTTTAAAAATATTAAATAAATAAAAACCAAAATTTTGAGGTGTACAAAACCTAATTCTAACATACTTTGCATGATTAAAAATGAAATTGGGATATTTTTTAAGTATGTGAAGTGGTAACAAGTGTGGTGTGTGCAATACTATTAATTTGGTGACATTATAAAAATGGATAGTGGGAGGGGTGTAAGATGAATGATGAAGAATGAGAGGATTATCATTTACAGAAATAGAAGGATTCATTTATGGAGATTTTTGGGCTAATAAGTTATTAAAAATATCAGGGTTAGGGTTTAGCAAGGAAGAAGGTCATTAGTGGGAAGATATTTATGTTTTCAAGGTATACATTAGTGTAGGAATATTGGTTTTTTGGAGACACGTGGATGCAAAAGGAGGTGGATCAAGGATTTAGAAGTAAAATAGGTCTAGTTTAAGTGAAATAAAGTTTTTTAGGGTGTTTAAAGCTTAAAAATGGTCAAAATGAGTCCAAATCATGCCCATGAGTTTTAAATTAGGTGTAAAACATAAAGGGAAAAGTGTAAAGTGTTAATTTTTTTACTTTAAAATTTCATATCACAAACATATTGGTCACACATAGGAACATGCCTCGTGTATGCATTTATAATCTCATACTATAAATTTCTATACTTAGATTTTTTATGGTTCCATTTATCAAGATCGTGCTTCTATTCAATTTATCATGATTATATGCTTATTTCCAATACAGATATTATCTTATATATTTTTATCTGTATATTTTTGTCTCCTTTCTTTTTGTGTAACCTTTTGTTCAATGCACAAAATCAAAGGGCCATGTTATTATTAATGACACTCTCAATTTATATGTAGTTCACAAGTTGACTTTGGATTGTTACTTTACTTATATTTTACTTGAATATGTTCTTGTATTTATTTCTTAATGTAGTATGCTTCTCATGTATATTCACAAGAACACCAAAGTAGGGGAAATTTTTAAAGGTGAAAAGTGCATCTCTTACACTTTTCCCATTAATTTTTCACTAATTTGCATGGGTGTTTTATGTGCATTCTCCTAACACTATATTTTTACTAATTTTGCACTCCTACCAATACCAAAATCCATACTGGACTCATAAATATGATTTTGTCCATTCTTAGAATAATTCCAACACTCCTATTTCAACTTCCTCTACTAGGTTCAAAAACACAATGCATCCTTGAGCTAGTTCAAGGTTGTAGGTGTAATTATAACCATTTTTTTCATTTTAAAAATAAATCTTAGCCCCAATATCACTCAATTTGATTATATCTTTAAGATATTAATAATATTATAAACTACATATTACAATAAATAATTTATTAATTTATATGAAATTACTTCAAATAATCTTAAATATTAAGCCATAGAATATAATATTAAGGTTTTTCATGTAACTTATTGTACTTTCAACATTAAATACTCATTGTATAAATTAAAAAATATGTAATAGGATATTTTTTTAGGTGTTTGGACTCTATATGCACCATATTAGGAGGTGTTATTTATAAACTTTAGTTTTAGGGTGCATACTTGAACACTACAAATAATTATAGTTCATTTAAATTAAAAAGTATGTCTAATAACATTACTATGTATTGTTTAATAAATAAATTATTAGCATATATCATATTTAGAAGGGTCATCCCACATTAATGGGTTCTAAACTTGGAACATCTTGATTTTTGCCTAAAATCAAGTGTTTTTTAGAAAAAATAATGGTTTAATCCTTGAGGGGTTCTATCTAAAGGGTTTTAATTGAAGAGGTTTAGCTAAGACCCCTTTAGATCAAACCTCTTGGATAGAACCCCTCTAGTCTTAAATCATACCCACAATGGAGTCTCCTTTGCACCTATCAAAATGCTGACAAAAAACCAATTTTTATCTATCTTTTGAGGGATCAAATAAAGTCATTTAAAAATAATGTTTTGTAATTATGTAGCTATTATTATAATCTTTCTAAATAGTATAATTTTGATCATTTTTAATTTTATTATTATATTTACACTTGATTTCTTGTGAATGTAGGTTTTTCACCAAACATCAAGGTATTTGTTTCACACAAGTGAAGATATAGAAAAATAGAGAAAAAATATATGTGCACTAGGTATTAATGTTCTTGTTTTAGCAAAAAATAATAATACATACAAAACAAGTTATGTGTGACAACATACACCTACGTCCATCTTATAATTACTCTTAATTCAAAAATTAATTTAAAAAAACGTAACAAAAAATTATGAAAAAATATCAATGCACTATATATTGATGTTACAAATCTAAATTTTAAAAATTATAATTTTATCCTTTCAATAAAAAAATTATTTGTGACAACATAAATGCCACTATTTTAAAATGTTGTTTATTGTAAAAAATAAGTTATTAAAAGTCACATAAAAAAATCACATTTTATTTCTTTCTTTTTAAAAAAAATAATAATTACACACAAAACCTCACAAATAAATAGTTCACATCATCTCCAATTTTTAATGGTTTAGTTGCTATAGGTTTCATAAAGTGAAAATTTGGTGAAAAATGTTGATTTCAATGTCCTCGATTGACCAAAAAATGGTACACAATATTGTGGAGTGGCCCAAAAAGGATTTATAATCATGTATTATAACTAAAAAGATATTGTTAGCATATATTGCATTTTTAGATATAGTATTCTTGAATATTAATAGTGGCTTGCTATATTATTATTATTTCATTTCAAATTGAAATATGCATATTTTCCATAATGATTTTGTTAAGGAAGGATTTTGTACAAAATAGAAATGAAATTTTAGTATGATTTTATTTAGAACAAAACAATATAAGAACATTGAAGAAGTGTATATCTTTTCTATAGGGAAATAAAACTTAAATTCATTTAATTAATTTATGATCTAATAATCAATATTTTGATCAATAAATATAATAGAATTAAATGAGTTGAGAGTAAATTGAAAAGAGAGAATATTGTTTAGCTTTATGCCACTTTGAGATTGTCAATGATGGATATTCTATTGTATAGTATGATCAATGGTTGAATTTATATTTATAAAACTATATTATATATTAGATAAAGGGGAAAAAATTTAGAAATTTTGTCCTACTTAGGACTAGACCATGATTAAAACATATAATTTCTAGGCACTTTTTCTTTGCATGATAATTATATCCTCTACTAATATATTTTTCAATAACTATTTGTATTTTATTGTACCTACTCATAAAACATGGTGATGCTAGTAACGAAAAAATAAAACATGTTTGACTTGATGGTATTCAACCCATATGTATTGATGTTTGATGTAGACATGGGGTTATGGGATGAAGACTAGAAGGGTTTGGTGCATGCCATGGTGGGCCATGCTACTACCATGGCCTCCCCACATTTGGCCTGACAATGTGGTGCCCATTCAGACTAAGGTGCTATGTTATATTTTGACTTATCATTGTAATAATGACCATTGTACTTTCCCTATCCTTGACGACACTCTTGTGATTATTGTTCCTCCCCTCAAAATGCTATGGTCTTCATTAATGATGTGATTCTGATGGTTTGTATAAGGTTAATTCCTCTCATTATTTGTATTGTTGGATCCTTGAGGCACATTCCGCTTTTATTTTGGATGGTGCCTAGTAATAATTATTATTACTTTGGCACACATCTCAATCCTTTAATCTCTCTCAGGTGGTATTTTCATATGTTCTTGGCTCTATGGTTTTTCTCTAAGATTTGGATGGGTTTAGATGAGTTGTAGCAGCTTTTGTTGGCTTTCTTGTCTATAATGGGTGGCAATAGGGCTCATATTGAACCTAACACTTGTGATGAATTCTTGATAGATGCCATTGTCTAGAATATCTATTGCAAAGGAGGGGTATTCCCCTTTTTTTGGAGTGCCTAAAAGGGCACAATGAGAGTCTATCGATCTATTTTTCTCACTCTTGGGATAACTGGAAGGTGAAAGTTGGTGGTATTTCTTTTGATTTCAATGAAGAGGTTATCTCACACGCTACTAGTATGAATACCAAAGGAAATAAAAGGAAGAAGCATAGAAAAGTGGTTGATAATGAAATCCTATCTCTCTTCTTCAAATATGGTAAAAATCACATTAAGTGGCATGATGGGTTTGACAGAGAAAAGTTATTGTAGCCTTGGGACAAGGTCTGTCTAATGATCATGATTTTTTTTACTTTATAAGGGTAGTTTAAAAGTTACTATTTTTAAAATTTCTCTCTTATTAACCACTTCTGCCATAACACTCTGTTAAGGTTTCCTTTTTACCTACTAACCTCATTGGAAAATTCAATTAAGGATGCCCTGGATTTGAACTTGAAATATCTAGAAAAATCCCCCATCCCTCTCCACCAGGGGCTAATCTTGTGCCTTCACCATTTCCACCTCGCCTTATTCCCTTCAAAATAAATTGAGGTTATCATTTTTTATGAACCCTCGCTCTCTAACTCACCCCCGATGGTGACCATTTTAGCTCCCCCAGTGAACTCTAAAGGTAAAAAGAAACTCCTCCAACATCTGGGCTCTACCCAAGCCTCCCCCTTGCTATGATTTTGTGTGAGCCCCCCCCATCAAACAACACTCCTCTTATCACCAATCCTCCTAACCCCCTTGGTGTTAAACCCACACCAAACTCCCAATTTTGGATAAAAACAAGAAACTCAAGGTCTTTGCAACCTCAAAAATAGCTCCCCCACCTAGTGTTTGGGAAAAAAGGGCCAAGAGAGGAAATAAGAAACTCCTCCCACCAATAAATAAAATAAATCCTCAATCCATATCAAGATTGAGGAGGTAAATATGGAGGTTAAGATGTGGAGGATTCCGTGGAGGTGGAGGTGAAGGAAGCCAATGGTTCTCAACTTAGAAGGTCTAACAAGCTTACGGGTTGACCTATTCCCTATGACAAGGAGGTGATGGTTGTTGATTTGGACCAGGGGGAGAGTTCTACTAATGAAGAGGAGGATGAAAATGATTAAATTTTTGAGAACACCAATGAAAACCACTCCAGGAACACTGACAGCACTGATACCACCCCGATGGACTTGCCTAGAGAGGCCCATACTTTTTCTCAATGTGCTTATATGGTTTTGGATCTTTCTAAACTCAAGGTGAAGGTTTTAGAACTATAAAAAAATATGGTGAGCATCTCTAAGTTTACTTCCAAAGTGATGCATTAATCAACCACTTCCTTTACATGTTGTAAGAAGGAGATGAAGAAAGCGAAAAGATTAAGGATGAGTCATAAGGAAACCTACGTGCTCCCATCGGTAATTGTGGCCAACTATCACAGACCTATTGGTTATTTCCTATTTTTGTTGGCCTTGGTTCCTCTTCTACTATGTGTTATTGTTTTAGATCCTCTTTTACTTTTTTCAACTATGTTGTTAATGTTGTTGATGGTTTTGTTTAATCCTTAGTTTGCCTTTGATATTTTTGTTTATAGGTTCAACACCCTAGTTTTGTTGCTTTTTAATTATAAAAACAAGATCACAAACATATATGAACAACAATTCCTATGCCATCTTCATAAGTGTTGATATAAAATTAAAAATTATTCATTTGATCAATGTTCTTTGATATATTTTTATAATTCAAATTTTATGGTCCATAAATAATCATTAATGTCTTAAGGTGTATCCTTAAATATGAGATTTTAAGCACTTAATTTAATTTTTCTATGCAAATTGAATGGTAATGGCTAGAATATCCAAAAGGGTTGGTTGAGGAAGATGAGAAAATCTATGTTTGAATGATGAGAAAAAATTTATAGGTGCAAGTATATTAGATTGACATATTCAGTCTTAGAGTCCAATCTAGGATGCACAAATATATAATGAGAGTTTTTCTATACCATTAGGAACTAAGGTAGGATGATAGATAATCTAAGATTCTATATTTTTGTTGTATTAGTAAAAATTGAGTGTTAGAAAATATTCTTATAGCAAGGCCAAAGTGAGTCTTAAACAAGATACAAAAGCCCTGGTATGCACTTCTCTATATTTTCCCTTTGAATTTTAAAAACAAAAATAACCACATAAATTAGGATGTTCAAAATGAAGCATGATAATTCTACATAATCAAATAGATTCATGATTAAAAAGTGTGAAGCTTAATAAGATATTGAAGATTGGAGGTATACACTAAATTCTTATCATCAACAAGTTTTCTCATATAGTGAAAAATAAGATTATAATGTATATAATGTTAATTAAGTAAATTCAATCAAAAAAACCTTCCAAGGAGGAAATTAAAAAAGATAATGTAGCAATAGTTGTTAAAGCCAAAATCTATTATAATTTGAAATGTAAAACTAGTCAAAAAGGAAATATTAAGTTAAAAAATGTCAAGGTTGTTTTCATCAAAGAGAAGAAGACATTACCAAAGGTCCAACCTACTATTAAAAGTTTAAATTTAAATGAAAGAAAAAGTGGTGGATTTCTAGTCAATAATGCAAATAAACACGATCAAAAAAGAAGGAAGAAAGTTTAGGATCTGCTCTAAACGTAGTAGCTAGAAGGTAAGACATGGTAAACAAGACATTATTGCTAAGCACCTCTTCATGCTGGGTAAATATATTGGTACATTTTCATTTACCTGCTATATATTCAAATAGACATCTAGTCAAATACGAAATTTGAATGATAAAATTTAGATTCTTGATGAAAATGATGAGAAAAAAATGAGCATAGGAACAAAGCCTTAGCTCTTTACATATGATGTTCCTTTAGGATCAATTGTGCGGTGCACAATGAAACATAAACAAAAGGTGGACAGCCAAATCATAGATTGAATCATAAAAAAGATAAGGTTTAGAGGCCAAATGTTATTTGAGTTAACATTGAGTAAAAGTTCTTCCAAGTTGATCCCTATGTAAGATTATTAACAAACGATGCTTCAGTGAGAAATTGCATAATTGATTATAGTGTTTCCTTACCAACATCATGTTTCTTCAAATAATGAACAATTGAATCATTGTAAAATAATTTCTATATGATTCTAGGGAGGTTCCAATCATAAGCATATTGAAAAATGTGACTTCAAAAATTAGTTGCATATCTAGAGAGGAGTACAATATGAGCATAACAATGGTAGATATTCCAACACAATATGGTATGCTTTTATCAATAAATTG
>VDFB02161112.1:18318-34527 GCA_007258455.2 Sequoia sempervirens | reverse complement strand
AAAACAGAAATGGGAGACATACCTTTTGCACACTGATACTATGATGTCCTTGGAAGGACAACTAAGACACCCTACGCTTTCCTTACACTTTACCTGTGTTTGATTGTACCTAACTAGGCTCAAATAATGGCAGTTTTGTAACTGAAGCATCACTCTTCAAAATCAGTTTCCCATGATAGAAACCCAACATTGAATTTTTTAGATAACCAACTGTAATGTCCCCTTCCGAAGAGAAGTCAGCGGCGACCATTCAGACTATTTTATTCCTGTAGGCTAATGTCAGAATTTAAGGGAATAAATTAAATTAATTATTTAGAGTTATCCAATAAAGTAACATTTTACGGAGAGCTTTATTTTAATTAATTTAATAAACTGACTTAAGTGAAAATTATAATAAATATTAAAAGTCACTTTGTAAGAACCCCCTACCCAATGGACACCAATTCTTCGCAAATTTTCACAATGTTATTGATCCAACATTTCGTCACACAATTTGTCTTAAGCTGATCTTAAAGGTATTCCACTCATTTTGGGTTTGCAAATAGTTCCAAATGGTAATTTTTTCGAATAATATTAAAATGCTCATAGCAACAGCATGCAATTATTATAATCAAATCAATCAAAGTAAGATTCCTTCAAAATAGTAAGACTACTAGAGCTCATTTGTTACAGATTATTATATTGTTTGCAATATGAATTTAATGAGTATACTATTGCTGACCTGTACATGCTTCAATAGATATATGAATCATAAGATAAACCTCCTATAGCAAAGGCGGCTAATATATATATCATGCAGTCCCAAATGTATGGATAATATGGTGGTGCTTAAGAGGGCAGTCTGACTCCTCTAATCCTTGGCGACGGTTAGGAATTATGGCAGCACTTAAAATATATGGCGATGTCTTTTTAAGCTACAACTTCCTTTTATTATATTGTTGGCAGCTTCTCCAATCACATCATTCCCATGGGTATTGATTTGTTCCTTCTGCCAAGACATGACTCCCTTTTCAGGACATGATTCCTTCCTAACCACATTGGGCTATTAGAATATACTACACGTACTCCTCTCTCAATTCAACGCCTTCCCAAATGATTTCATTGACTATAACCTCTGACACTTTCCTCCACCTCAACCATTCTGCCCAGGATTATATACGTCGCCCCTTTGTGGTTTTCCACGATTGATAAATAAGTTAATCAGCCTATTTCTTGGCTTGCGCAGGGTTTAAAGAGTTGATAAAGACCCTTGATCTAAACCCTCAAACACCTCTGTCATCCATTTTAGTTTCTCCCTTATAACTTGCAATAGCACGGCTACGACAGGGGCATCAAAATTAATATTCAATGCCTTCACTCTACATATAAGGAAACTGGAAACATATATATAATAATATTTCAATCACTCCATTATCTGTTCAATATGCCATTAAATATAGTACTTCAGTTGTGGCGTCCCTATCTAAGTCTCCAATATATTGAAGAAATTCTGATAAATATTCCAATTCTGAATCAGCCAGAACTCTGAAATCTGTCTTTGATAAAAGACTTCAAATTTCTAAAACTTTTCGAACTAATCATTATAGTCCAATGTTGATTATGAATTAAATCCACCTTTAGATGGCATTGGATTTTCGTCCAACCCACCAAAACCCAAGGGTTTTCGTCCTCGAGCTTCTGGAACATGTAGAACAAGCTCTCTAAATACTCCCAATAATAAATTTCCAAAAAGATAATAATGAATTCCTTTTTCACCACCTTTTATTTCCTTGACACCTTTCAAATGTTAATCAACTTTTCTTTTTTGTAATGTCCTGCCCTAAATTGGTCCACAATTTTTTTTTATTATACCTTTCTAGATGCTCGGGCATTAATCAAACAGTTATCTGAATATTGTTTGATTTGTGTTTCATTGAGTTTCCATTAATTATGCCACACATAGTTTAACTACAATATGCCACCTCAACTTGAAACTTTCAGCTCACCAGATTAACCAAAATCACAGACTTAGAACATTGAGAGAAACAATAACCACCAAGTAACAAATTGCAGATAAAACCCAATGACCTGTTGAATTTATATTGTTTATATCTATCACATTAATTACCTAAGATATTGTAACCCAAACCTAGATCAAATCTCTCCAATGTCTTGTCTGAATTTGACTATCCACATGTCAGGTGAATCTCCAGCTCTCTGTTAACAACACTCAGCTATCCATGTAAATTTGGTAAATAATCAGATAATAATATTAACAAAAGAGCCTTGCTCTTATAGAATTTACAAACTCTAAAAATTAGGGAGTAGCAGTAGTTACAAACAGTTAACTAGACTGTTAACTATACACTACAAATAGTTACAAACAAATAACTAAGAGTTACAAAGGACAAACAGTTAACTAACTGTTAACTATACACTACGAATAGTTACAAACAAATAACTAAGAGTTACAAAGGATAGTGACCATTAATAGGTAATATATTATTTTAATACCCTCCCTTAATGGTCGATCTATCAACTACACCAAGAAGCCCCCTAAATTTGATGAACTTATCCAAGCTCAGAGACTTGGTGAGAATATTCTGTCAGAACCCTGATGGTTCTCAATTCGAAACCCTAACTGATTTTTGTTGTTTTTGCAAGTTTGTGATTTTTTTTTTTTTTTGTGTTTTATGAGGTTTTCAGGCAAATTGCTAAAGCTGCGATTTTCTTCTAAAATGCTAATAAATTCAAATAAATTCTAAAACTTCACGGCATAAGCTCAAATATGCCAGAGAACATGGGCGCACTATTTTATTATTTTTTTATAGAGCTTTTACAATGATGAAAATTGATAAATGAATAAGAAATAAATTATTTCCTAAAGAACCTGATGGCGGCTGCAATAAATGAAGATGGTACGGCCAAAATAAATGAAGAATCTTCAAGCTCGAAAATCCATGCAAAAACCTCCAATAGACCAAGGCGCTCAAGATCCAATCGCTAGACTCTGAGGAATAAAGGCGTTGCTCCAGAGAAATAAAAGTACGGCCTTGCTGGTACGGCCAAGTACAGCAATAAATGTGAAAGTACGGCTCCTTGGGATTTGTGCCAAACTCTGAAGAATGATCTTTGATGAAGACGTCTCTACTGCCAGATAAATAACTTTGTAAATCTCTGTCTGAAAAGATGAATAAGCCCAGTCTGTGATCCCTGTGTGAAATCACCAAGTGCAAGCTTCAGCTGGTATTGCACAGCCTCAGTCTGCCAAATCTCTGAAGAGTTTTCGTTCTCCAGAAACGTTCGTCTGCCAGAAACCCTAGGGTTTGCAAACTCCAATGCTCAGAGCAAATGACAAAAGTCGAATAATAATATCAGAATAGTTCGATTTTGCCTTGAGTGAAAATATATACTCCTTGAAGAAATTCGACCCAATCTCCTTTTTATTAATCATTTAAATAAATGACTTAATTCGCACTTTTAAACTTAGGAGAAATATTTAATAATTGGCGTCCTTATTTTAATGAATATTAAATACTCATTAAGTCAAAATTTAATACTTTATTATAAAGTATAATAAATACTTTATAACAGGCCAATTAATTAAATATTTAAATATTTCAATAAAGTGACTTTAATATAAAGTCAAAATATTAAATATTTAATAAATCATTAATTACTCCTTATTTCTCCGTCTGATCATCAAACTGCTGAACTGGGTCGACTCTGAGCTGAAAGGTTGAACCAGGTGCCCTGCCCAAAATAGCAGCTTCCGCCTGACCTAACTTTCTAAAAATAGAAAGTTCCTGAAAATGCACTCTGGAAGATTCTGCGAAGGCCCAACCTGACACAACTGCAAAACTGGAGCTACCAAACACTGAGTAACTGCCCCAGATGATCCTTTGCACTCTCCTGTTAGCCTACGAGGATCGAATAATAGGCTAACCTCGTCACCAGCTGCTCTGACTAGGATGGGGACATCACATATTCGCAGTCTGATCCTCTGTCAGAACATACTGCAATGCTATGGATTTGTCTTCGAAAAGCTAGCAGATGAAGTGACAATGAAGATCAACATGCTTTGACCGTTCATGGAAGACTGGATTCTTGGCGAGTTTCAACATCCCTTGATTGTCGCAATATAAGGGGGAAGGTCCTGCTTGAAACATTTGCATGTCCGAGAGCATCCTTCGAAGCCAAACTACCTCACAAGTTGCTTTAATAGCTCCTCGATATTCTACTTCAGTCAAGGAGAGAGCCATTGCCTGTTGCTTCTTGCTGGTCCATGTAACTGCACTTGTACCCAAACCCTGAAGTAGATTTTCTATCATCAACAGAACCTACCCAATCTGAGTTTGTATAACCAATCAGCTTTGGATCTTTGCACCTCCCATATAAAATGTCAAGGTCAGAAGTGCCTTTCACATATCTTAGCACACGCTTCGCTGCAACCCAATGTTCAACTTTAGGGGCTGACATGAAGCGAGAGATGTAGCTCACTGCAGAGCTAATAAGGTCAGGTCTAGTGGCAACGAGATAGATGAGGCTGTCCACAAGTTGCCTGAATTTTGATTCATTCTACATGGGTGAATCGAATTGAGCTAATAACTTCAACCCTCTCTCCATAGGTGTAGATGTTGGTTTGCAATCTATCATTTGGAACTTGTCCAACAAGCTTTTGGCATACTTTGATTGTGAAATGAAGGTACTACCAGTAGACTGCCAAACCTCTATACCGAGGCAATAATGGAGGAGTCCCAAATCTATCATGTCAAATGATTGACTGAGATTATGTTTGATCTCCTCAATCAAATGATATGAACTGCCAGTAATGATTAAGTCATCAACATAGACAACTAGGAGCAAGATATCATTACCAATCCGATTGACATACAGATTAGTGTTAGAAGGACTTCACTAAAGGCCATGATCAATAAGGTACTAATCAATCTTCATGTACCAAGCCCATGGTGCCTGCTTAAGGTCGTAGAGTGCTTTTACCAATTTGCATACCCAGTGTTCTTTACCAGCAACCTTGAAACCAGGAGGTTGCATCATGTAAACTTCTTCCTACAAATTACCATTGAGGAAGGCACTCTTTACATCCATTTGATGGACTTTCCATCCAAACTGAGCTGCTATCAAGAGGACAAGCCGAATGGTACTCATTTTGGCTGCAGGAGCAAAAGTCTCCTCATAGTCAATGCCCTCTTGCTATGAAAACCCTTTGGCTACCAACCTAGCTTTGTATTTATCAAGGGTTCCATCATCCTTATACTTAACCTTATAAACCCATTTGCAACCTATGCGTTTCTTCCCATGTGGAAGATCTGAAAGCTCCCGAGTGTGATTCTCCATGCGACTATGATGTTCAGCTATCATATCCTATTCCCACTAAGGTGTGCCTTTAGCCTCTGTATATGTATGAGGCTCCAAAATGCTATGAAGGTTGGCCATAAGAGAAAAAGTTCACTGTATTCTACTATTTGCTCTTATACCGAGCAGATCTACCCTCTAGTAACTCATCATAATGAAGAGCACCAATCATCGAAGCCCACTATTTAGGCCGAAGAGTAGATGAACCAATATCAGAATCAGGAGGAACAACCTCTATTGGATCAGCTGGAATTGACATATCTAGAAGAACATCCAAATCTTGCTGAATACGGGCCAGTGATGGAAGCAGTTGCTGAGGTGCCTGCACCTCTACGGAATCCCTCCCATAAAGTGGACCAAGTGGAAGATAAACACCCAGATCAGAATCTTTCTGAGGCTGAACCTCAGAACAAACAGGAGAAGGCTGATAGAAGAGCCCACAATTCTCATCAACCACAACATCATGACTAAAGATTAGACTATCAGTGTCTACATCTATCAATCTGTATGCCTTGTGGTTCTCACTATAACCTGTAAACACGAGTTTGTCGCTCTTGGAATCCAACTTAGTGCATTGAGCATCAAGAATCCAAACATGAGCAGTGGAGCCAAAAACCTTCAGGTGACTAATGTTCAGCTTACATCTAGACAGGCTTCTTTAGGAGTCATCTTCTTCACAGCATGAGTAGGAGATCTGTTTAGAAGATAACCAACAGTATACACTACTTCAGCCCAGAACTTCTTAGGAACATGTCTATGCTCCAACATAGAATGTGCCATTTCTGTAATTGTGTGATTGCGATGCTCGACTACACCATTCTATTGAGGGGTGTAAGGTGTGGTGAATTGGCACTTTATGCCATGTACAGCACAAAATGTGGAGAAATCGTTGGAACAAAATTGCCCCCCATTATCAGACCTTTGAGTAATAATAGAAGAACAAGACTCTTTTTCCACCAAGGCCTAAAACTACTGAAATATGTTAAACACCTCTGATTTAACCTTCAAAAAATACACCCACATCTTTCTGCTAAAATCATCAACAAAAAGCAAAAAATACCTGGATCCAGTAACAGAAGACGTGTGCATTGGACCACATACATTAGCGTGGACCAATTGTAAAACCCTTGAAACCCACCATGAGTTTCCATCGGAGAAACGAGTCTGATATTGCTTTCCAACCTGACAAGCTTCACAAACTCCATGAGTTTGAGTCTGAATCGCAGGTAGGCCACCAATGAGATCATCTCGTGATAACTGAGAGAGATAGTGCATGTTCAGGTGCCCATAACGCTGATGCCAGAGACTGTTGATAGAAGTGTGCCTGGCTACCATAGCGTGTTCTTGAGAATCACCAGAATCAACAAGTCTATAAAGACCATGATCCTCAAGTCCCTGAATGACTGTAGTTCGTGTCTCTCTGTCAACAATACTGCATGTATGCATACTAAAGACGATGTCCAACTAAGGAGAGTGTGTCATAATCTGACTTACAAAAAGTAAGTTCAACTCCATGCCAGGTACAAAGTATACATCAAGATATATCAAATTTCTCCCACCATATTGAATTTGAACATTGCCCTTGCCAACAACAGTTTACTCTTCGCCTCCTCCAAAGATAACTGAATCTCTGGAAGGCGTGTACCAAATGAACCAATCCCGACGATGTGTGAAATGGCATGAAGCACCAGAGTCAATGTACCAAGCAGAAGTGTTTATAGGATCTGTTGGACTCTTTGCCATGAATGCAAAGAAGGCAAACTCCTGCTCAGTGTGCTCCGCGACATGTGCTTTCGATCTAGACTCTCCTTGCTTGCCTTGTTCAGAGGCCAAGCGTTTTCGGCAATCCTTCTTCATGTGGCCAAACTTGTGACAATAATTGCACTAAATATTCTTTGACTTCGAAGAATCTGAAGATGTCCCCTGATTGTGCTGCTGAAAGGACGAAGGCTTGCCCTTATTCTTCTTAAATGTCTTTGCAGGGAATGCCTGCACTGAAGAGGATGAAGCGGCACTAGTTCCAAACTGTTGTTTCCAACGATCCTGGTGTACAAGTTTGTTGCAAAGATCTACAAACGTCAAGTCAACATTGGTCGTAATGTTAAGCGTCTCAATAAACTGCTCATACGGATGTGGTAAACTCTTCAAAATGATCACCACCATATCTTCTTCCTCCATCTTCCGACCAATAGCCTAGAGCTGATCTTGAATGTCCTTGATCCTGGTCAAGTGTGCTTGCAAAGGTGTATTCTCATCCATGACAATGGAAAACATGTTCTTTAGAAAGAATGCACGACTTTTGTTGGAAGTCTCATGAAGATCTTTTAGAAGATCCCAAATCTCCTCCGCTGATTTACCGAAAGGAACCCAAGGTAACTAGTCATCAGTGACTGGTAACTTTATGAGCATAACGGCTTCCTGATTTTGCTCATCAAACCTCTCTTGATCCTTATCAACGGTGAGAGGTCCTATCTTGGTGCCCAGAACAATCTAGTCAAGACATCGATACTCAAATATCGCGACCGTTGAACTTTTGACTGTTGTCCAACATGATGTTGGTCAAAGAGACCATGCTTCACGCTTTTCAAGGCACGAAAACGAAGATGACACGAGTATATAGATGACACAAAATTTGAGACAACACACCTTGAACCTAGGAAGAAATCTGAACACCTAAAAAATACCTGAAAGGCTGAATTTGCAGAAGAAACCCTAGTAGCTAGTGGACAAAATACAAATTTCTAGATCGTTGGAAAATATCAAAAAATAGCTGAAAATAGCTGGAAACTGAACCAAAAACTCTAGGTCGCAGAGTTTTTTTTTTCAGGAAAAATAAATAAAAAACCCTCCCAAAAACTTTTTTTTTCAGGACAAAAATATTAAAAATCCTCAAAATTTTTAGAAAAAACCAAAAACCCTGCGAAATAGGTCCGGCCAGAAATCCACGAAATACAGGTTGTGCATGGGTTTTGCAGTTAGAAATCCGCCATTAGAAAACGTCACGCATTTTTTCAAGAAAACGCGATTTCTACTAGAATACAGAAACACCACAAAATAGCCAAATGCGTGAAGAAAAGAACCTAGGAAAACACGACCAAAAGCACAAAAAATTGTGCCAAGAAGGTTTTAGTCGCACGCTCAGAAGAGATTAAAAAAAAGGCGACGTGGAAAGAAACGAAATTGCGTCTATCAGAAAATAATCCCATGCCCAGATGATCACACGACCAAAGCAGAACCCCCAAAAAAAATCGAAATTATAGCTTTAATAAAAAACCCACAAAAATTTTTCCTTCAGAAAACAATCTAAAAAATAATGGCGCCCAGAATAAATCCGCTTTGATAAAATGTAAATTTGGTAAATAATTAGATAATAATATTAACAAAAGAGCCTTGCTCTTATAGAATTTACAGACCCTAAAAATTAGGGAGTAGCAGTAGTTACAAACAGTTAACTAAACTGTTAACTATACACTACGAATAGTAACAAACAAATAACTAAGAGTTACAAAGGACAAACAATTAACTAACTGTTAACTATACACTACGAATAGTTACAAACAAATAACTAAGAGTTACAAAGGACAAACAGTTAACTAACTGTTAACTATACACTACGAATAGTTACAAACAAATAACTAAGAGTTACAAAGAATAGTGACCATTAATAGGTAATATACTATTTTAATAATCCACACCCCCTTGTACAGCCATTGTAATGATTTCGATAGCCTCCCAAACTTCACACCCACACTTCTCATTTGTCCAACAATATAGAGAATCAGCTACATCTCTAAAATCCTTTCAAAATTTCCCACACCTACCACAAGGAGCCATACTTGAAATGATCACGACTTTCTTATAAACAATGTTGATACTCAGAAAATGATTAATAGGTGACGTTAGTAAAGAACTGCTCTACACTTCTATTATACGCCACGATTCTGAAGGCTAGGTCTGAAGTGGCGATGGCATAGAACTTCCACATCACCTTGGTGGGTTCCACATATCTCGTCTTCTACATAATATGAGCTTGTTTGATTCTTTAAAATGAAACGGCTTTCCAAACACTTCCCGACTCATCAAGACACGGCCCTGAACATGTATTGAATTTCAATTCCTTTGAAATTGTCCTCCTGGGTACGAATCGATACCTTCTTATTAGCCAGGCAATGGATTCGCCCGATCCTCATCCCATAAGTCATGTCAGGTATCATACGCTATACTCCATATTTGGATCTCACATCCTCTTCCACCCATATCAACTCATATGATTCAATTTTATGAATCCTTCCAAATACAACGACCCTTAGATATACAGAGCCTACAATTCAAGAAAATGTTGGCCTCTCCATATTCAAGAGAATAAGTTCTTGGAATCTATGATATCGATCTCCTATAATTTTTGGTCAGTTCTTCTATATATGCTCCTAATATTGGTCTCATCCTCTTAATTCATACGATGAATAATTCTATCATGGCTCGTGATGCTAAGAAGAAATGAATGGCAGCTTCTCATACAACTTCCCAATATGGTGATAAAGACTTAAAAGACCATCGAACTTCCTTCCATCTCTCCAAGAGGAACACACTAATTCTCAGAAAGTGATGAATTTGTCACTAAACCTACAATATAACTCCTTCGACTCATAGATATTTAAATTAAAGCCCCTTATATCATATGGCATCAACTTTCCTTTAACGGAGGCGTTAAATTAAAGTAAGGGAAAACAGATAATAGGCCCAACTTCCTTTTAAACGTTCAGCTGCTTTGAACCAATACTCAACCAACATTTTTGAGCTTTGACAATTTGAAAGACTCACAACTTATTAAACAAGAACACCTGGAGATTCAACCCACAACTACTTCTAATTAACCAGATGCTCTCTACACACCACTCGGCTATTTTCATCCCTTCAATAGTGTCCAATGCCCTACTCCTTGAACCTATACCTTGTTCAAGTTGCGGTACTCTGTAGGTTGAATAATATATTCAACTGGAATACCAATGGCCTCCCAAAGGCTACCCCTGCTAACCTACACCTTCCAAAGTAGTGGATGACAATACCATTTGAATTCTTCCTTGTATGCAGTTAACTCTAATAATCAACTGTTCATCCCATTGACTCTTAACTTCTTTGTAATTCCCACATTCCTCAAAAAGCAGGATGACGTTATGATTTATTCTTTAGATGGTATACACTTTCTTCATGGAATTTAGAAATAATGAATGATACTTTGCAAGGCTGTGCCAAATATAAGAACCCCAAAACTAAAAAAATAAACCTAAATCCTTATATTTTCCTTCTGGCAATGAAACTCATATAACTTCAATCGCTAAGTTCAACTGCAAAATCTGAATGATTTTGCTAGTACAGGAATTGGGTTTTTGTCCAATTCTAAGAACATGAGGGTTTTTGTCCTCAAGTTACGAGAAAGCCAAGCTCTCCAAAACCATAATCAAACAAGCATCCTTGAAAATGAGCTTCTCCCAATCTTTTATTCAGCCTTCTGTAACTGCTCCAAGATTTCTTGAAAACCATATTTAACTTTTATTTTAACTCCTTATTTCCCCCTTAAAAGTGACTTTTTTTAAATATTCTAACTTTCTCGTCTTAAGTCACTTTACAATATTAAATAATTAATTTAAGTTTTTTTTTAAATTTAACTCTTTTCAACTACTTAAAAATAATTATTTAATTACAATGTTGACTTAATTAAATCGGGGACATTACATTTTCCCAAAGTGACTTTAATAAATTATTTGTCAACACATTTATTAAAAGTCACTTTAATAATAAAGCTCAATTAATTAAATACAAATGTCTGAAAAGTAACTTTGGATGATTTAATATTCAATTAATTCAATTATCCCCTTAAGTTTTCCAACTTAGCTTATGGGGATAAAATAAGCTAGTGGACTCCGTTGGGTGATCACTCAGAAAATGGGGACATTACACACTTTATTATTGAGCTTTTATTAAATACTTTAAGCAAGAATTTAAAAAGGTTCATCTAGGAAAATATAAAAGGAATTTGGGAGCTCATTTGCTCTTGCTTATTTTATTTTCTCTCTATTGAGGATTTGGAGATTCATGTTGGAGCAAACCTTAGAACGAAAACCCTATGGGAAATCAGTTTCGATGGTGAGATATCTTCCCTAGCTAATTGTAGGTGAAATCACTCAAGTTTCATGAGTGGATTGAACAATTAAATAATTTGTGAAGTCTTGCAAGCAAGACAGATTATTTAAATAGTTGCAAGAGGTTTACAGGAAGAGCTTTGGGACACCATGTGTGAAGATTTCAAATAAAATAGTCGATATTTGTTGGGCACTCTAAGGTTGGTGATTGATATTATAGTTGTTATTCACAGCTAGAAGAAATTCTTGAAAAACTTAACGCTTTGTGAAGAGTTGTTGGGGTCACCAACCTTGTGCTAGGGATATGATTGATATATTGTTGGGTAATGAAGTTTATATTGCTGGTGTGGAAGTATATATTGTTGGGCGTTGAAGTTTGCCCAGTTGGGTGTGAAGGTAAAGGTCTGAAATAAGGTGATTGGAGGTATAATCAGACCGCAACCATTCTAAAAGGAGTAATGCTGAATGTTAGGCATTTTATATACTTCATGTTGGTGTCTGGAAACAACAACACTAGGGTTTGGACTGTAGTAGCAGATTAGATATTCATTATCTCATACGAAAAGCAACAACAGGCTAAAAAGTGGGTGTGAAAGCTACAACTCAGTATGGAAGGGGTCATTGGGTCTCTCCAGGGCATGCATGGGAATTTGGAATGACTCTAAATCATATGGAACTAAAGGAACATTACAGTGGTATCAGAGCTATTGATTCTGCCAACTTGGAGGGTTTTAAAACTTGTGGAATGTCTGAAATCAATTTATGAATCCTGAGTGTTGTGACCTTTTTCACACATCGCCCCATTCAAGATGGGGACCCCCTAATTTTTTTGCTCGTTCCGGTCTTTTGGCTTGGGTTTTTTTTCTCTCTCTCCCGCTCTGTCTCTTTTCTGATGTCCACCTTTCGAGGGGTTGCGCCCGTCAGTGGGCTTTAACATGAAATCTGACCAAGTCTAAAATTAGGGTTTCATCGCTTTCGGTCAGTCCGTGAATAAAGTGAGTAAATTGAAAATTGAACTTAACATTGTTGTCGAGGCTTCCGTACCAAGTTTCATCGATTCGAGGTACTTACTATTTTTAGTAAGTCCGCAATTCGGGCAATTTGTCGACTATTTTGAGATTCGATCATCACCGCATTCGTGAGTATATCGTGACGCTTGCATGCCAAATTTGAGCGAAAAGCATCGACTTACTATTTTTAGCAGATCCGACCGAATTTCAAGGTGCAGATGCAGATTTTCTTTGCATGTTGGCATATTCCTTCCGGTTTTTCGAGACCTTCGCGATGATGTAACATGCAAAACGAGACCACTTTCGTGGATTCACCCTTTTGAGGCTATTTTAGGGTTTGCATGTCGAGGTTTCTTTTGCATGTCGTGATTCTATGGGTTTTTCGAGAGCTTCGATGGTGTGACATGCAAACCGAGATTCTCACTTTCAAGAAGGAACTTGCTATTTTAGCGCTGTCCAGCCACTTCCCCCAGCTCGTGATTCACGAGTAATCGCAGTTTGAAAGGAAACAGAGATCATTTGATCATGCAATGCAAATTAGGGTTTCGACCTAAAAATAGGCATCAAAAGTCAAAATTTGCGAAAACCGTAAACCCCATCGGCCCTTCAGCTATCTCACGGTGAAATTGAAGTCAAATAAAGCACTTACTATTTATAGTAAGTCAAATTGGAAACATGCTAAAAATAGTAAATCAAGTGCATGCGCCGTGTGCAGTCAATGGTGAGGAACGCCTCATTAAAATTTCAACTCGACGGAAGCAATGGAACTATCGAAACATGTGCTTACTATTTATAGTAAACCACCTTCAAACATGCTAAAAATAGCAAGGGGATCGAAGTGGCGGTTACGTTGATAAGGTTAGAGGATGCTCGTTTAAAGTTTCAAGTTGATCGGAGCTCGTAAGTGCAAAAATGAGAGGGCTTACTATAAATAGCGGTATGAAATCTTGGCAAGGAAGCGAAAAATTTGTCCGAGTCCGAACTTCATCCAGTTATGGCAAAATGCCCATCTCGGAGGCATAAAAATTCTAAGTATGCTCTCATCCCGGGGTCCAAATGCGCCCAAGGCACCAGAAGTCAAAAAAAGTCAACGAAATTTCATCCTGTTGCTAGGCCAAAATGCGCCCAACCTGAAGAGGGAAAAGTTGAAAAATTTTCTAAGTATGAGAAATCCGCCTTCCCCCTCAAAATGCACCCAAGATGCAAGTTTATCCTGTACACAAAGCAAAATGCGCCCAAAAGCAAATTGGTCAAAGCAAAGTCAAAGTTTCTTATCCTCCTCAAGGGGCAAAATGCGCCCAAAGTCATGCATGTGAAGACAAAATTTGGAAGGTGAAGAGTCACTCTTGAGGTGTTGGAAAAAGGTTATCCTTCACACACATCAAAATGCGCCAAGTTTGAAGAGAGTCAACAAAGTCAAAGATTTCGTCCTCCATAGGCAAAATGCGCCCAAACTTGTGCATGTCAAGACGAAAATAGAGAAGATGAAGGGTCACAGGGGACGTGGTAGCAAGTTTATCCTTCTCCTACATAGAAATGCCCCCATGTTTGGATGTGAAAAGTGAATGAGGGTGGTAATTGAGGTGAAAGTTTTGTCAAGGCGTGGTAAACTCAAGATAAAAGCTAGGCGTTATCCTCCATCATGTGTAGAATGCGCCCAAGGTGGTGGGCCTTAGAGAAAATTTGCTAGGCGTGTGTGTTGGGAGCCTAAAGGTGTTAGAAAATTGCCTAGGCGTGATCTTAGATTCCTCTTCAAATGCTATATGCGCCTAGGGAGATGGGAGTCATAAGGTGTTAAAATATTTTCTAAGGCATGTTGAAGGCGTGATTTTTCCTTAATTGTGCTAGGCGCCTCAAGTAGAAATAAAATATTTTCTAAGTGTTGGAGGACTCCTCTAAGGCGTTGGAATTTTTTTTTAAGGTGTGAGGTGTTTGAAGTGAGAAATAAGGTGTGCTAGGCGAATAAATTTTCTCTAAGTGAAGATGATACTTCTCTCGCTGGCAGATGATCAAATTATTTTCTAAGGGAAATTTTTCAAAATGCAAGATGATTGAAATATTTTCTAAGGCAAATTATTTTCCCTTGGAAAATACGCCTAGAGCTTGGAGTAATGAAGTTTTCCGAAGCACGAGCCAGTTTTCTTAGCAGTGGAGTCAGAAGTGAATGATATTGCACAGATGAATTCAAGTTTTCCAAATTGGAGCAACACAGGATGATCGCAGGCAAAGAATCAATTTAAAATGGTGAAAATAATATTTTTCTAAGGTTCAAAATTGAAAAATTAAATGAACCCGTTCGTTGGGTACCCATGGATTCGAGGCGTTCTGAAGAAAATTCGCTTCTGGGTACTGAACATTCGCAATGATAAATGGACTTCCAAGTCTTCTGAACTTCGCCGACACTTTTTCAGTGAAGAATTTAATCAGTGCTCAAATTGTGAATTTTCCTAAGGGAGAATTTTAAATTTTCTAAGGCAAAGATAAATAAAATGTGCTTTCAAGATGAATTTTCTTCGAATGATGAGTTCGAGAGGAATTGCCTAGATAACTTTGTTTGAATTCTTCAAGGATGGATTTTTCAGAGCAGAAGAGAGTTAAAATTCAAATTCCAGTAACAGAGCTCCGGCTGGTGAGTAAAAATGATGAATTTAAATTAAATTTTTCGAAAAGGAATTCAAAGGCGCCAGTCAAAGTCAAGTTTCTAGAAGAACAAGATTCCCGACGACTGGAGACAAGTGTCAGAGATACCAGAGAGGGAAAATTCGAATTCTTGAAGTGGAGTAGTGGAGTTTAATGGCACTGGCTAAAATTAACTTCTTCTAGAATTCGAGTTTTAGCTATAAAATGGAGAAGTTTTTCACTTGTTTTCACAACTGAAGAAGGCGAATTTGCTCTAAGTAAGGCATTGCAGTGAAGAGTTCAAAGTTTTTGTTGAGATTGCTGAGACTAGTTGAGGGTGACGCCTTGAGTTGCTGAAGAAAGTGCCATTGCTGAGGTTGCTGAGGAGGACGCACTTGCTGGTTAAAGACTTGAGTTTGCTGGTTGCTAGGAGCTTGAATTCGAACTTGCTAGAGCTTATCTTGGTTGAACTTAGTGGACGCCTTGACAGCTGAAGAAGTACGCCCTTGCTGGTCAAAGAAGTTTTGCTGAAGTCCAGAGTTGCTTGTGCTAGAGGTACGACTTTGCTAGTGGCTGAAATTTGATTGAGCTTAGTGGAAGTTGCCAGTTGAAGGAAGACGCCTTGAAGTAAAGTAGGTTGCTGAAAGTTTTCGAAGTGTGAGATTGCTGATTGCTGATACGAAGTCATAGAAGTTCAAATTGCTGATTGAGGATAGTGAAGTGAAATCATCAAAGTCTACTTAGAAATCTGTTCTAAGTATTGGAATTCGAATTTATTCAAGAGAAGAAGCTGAGGTTTGCAAACACGAAAGTTATTGCAGCTTCTAAAGTCGACTGCAGCCCCTATGTAATATCATGTATCATTTTTATAAATTAAATTGCTGATGAATGTTGTTGTTTGCAGATGGCTGAAGCGAGGACAACTGGAAAGGACAATGGTGCCTCCAGACAAGCTGTGATCAAGAAGCTCAACAAAACGTTCATGCCAGAATCAAAGTTCATTTCAAAGCTGGGCAAGTTGACAGACACTAACCTGGGCTCTGTCAACCTGGAGACCTTCAAGAACAGGCTGTTTGGAATTGGAA
>VDFB02161112.1:0-15449 GCA_007258455.2 Sequoia sempervirens | reverse complement strand
CGAATGACCGATATGATTTCTCCCGATGGTATTCTTCGGCTATCACAGGGCGTGGCTTCTTCGATGCGGCATAGGTGGATTCAGCCAGGGTACATAAGGCTATGGCCAACATTGTGGATGGAGTCTCGTATCACCTTCTCTTCGAAAATATATTTGCCAGACTGAATCCGCATTTAGAAGTTAATTTTGATAATTTGAGGTTTGCCGTGTCTTTCTTCTCAAGACCTTTGTACAGGATGACTTTGAAAATACTGCTACATTCTCCACTTTGATCCGGAACACGCAGGATTCCTTAGCTGCCTGGAGAAAGTCTTGTACAAGGCACGAGCATTCAGTCACGGTATTAGAGTTTCAGTTGGATTGTGTTCCACCTCATGAGGTTGAGGCCGTACTTTGTTGAGTTGGCAGTCAGAGAGAAGGCAAACGGGAACGCACTATTGGACGAGGATCTTCTAGAAGACTGAATATGGAGCATTTATTATCTTTTACTATTTTTGGGAGTGAGTGGGAATCTTTGATTCATTTAATGTACCACTCCCTATTCTGGCAGTTTTTAGGGTTAGGGCTGAGGTGGCACGATTCTGGCCAATCTATTGATTGTAACCCTAGTCGTCTTTTGGGACTTGGCTAGCTATAAAAGGGGGAGTCCCCCTCATTTGTAATTCATTAGAGTTAGACATTGGAATAGTAGACAGTAGACATTGAGAGAGCATTAGCATTAGAGCTAGATAGTGTAGCATTGTAGAGCATTTTTGCATAATTTGGAGAAGAAAGAAAGTTTTCCCTTTGAAAACTTTTGGGAGATTGTTGTGTAACACTTTTCATGATAATAGATCTTTTCATTGATGATGGAATTCATCTTGTCATGAATTGCTAGCAAGGTCTCTTCTTCCTTTCGTATCCAAGTAGCGTAATTTTCATGCAAGTAGTTTACTTTGATGTGTGGTGTTTTATTGAGATAGCTTCACTTTATTCCATACCACTAGCGGCTTGTTGATGATAAGTCTGCCTTGCGTGGTCAACTGGACATTATCTTAAGTTTAACTTCGGTTGTGGTTTACATGCTTATATGCGTCGTTTTGATGGAGTATGTATGTTAAATTATAACTTGAACATCTTTTGCTATCCCCTTGAAGATTGCACCAATTTTACCGAGGCTGTCCGACGTGAGGCTAAGTAAAATCTGGTTGAAGTCTATTGAAACGAAGCCCCACATATCCTGCATTTAGAGTAGAATAAGTTTCTTAGGCCTTACACCCTTTTACTTTCCGTACATTTCTGATTAGTTTTAGGAAAACGAGCTATATTGCCAAATCATACGCGAGAATTCCCCTTTAAAATCATACATTAGCTGCTAACTGTGAGAAGCCTGAACAATTGCGTAAGTCCCCTCGTACGAACACAGCATTACACATCAACCAAACTGGGTCTATTCGCACTTAAGGAACCTTGGAGTTGAACGTGTGAACTCTCTCGCAATCTTAGCACACAGAATACTTTGATCAAGAGAGAACGGAGTAGCCCCAAACTATTTTGTTCTTCGGCTGATTGGTGAGGTCACAAAAATCGCATCAACACTGAGGACAAAGAATATATCACTTACAAGAGAAGACAACAATTTCTTAATTCAGATTCTGAAGAAGAAGGCATATGGGTGACAAGAATGATCTGCATCATCCAAGCACTATGCAGATTTTAAAAGATTTGACCAGAGGCAACAACAGTTGATTTAATTAATGACTCAAATGATGCAAACCATTAATAACAATAACCATTATACAAGTAACAATGGTAATGACGAAAACAATGGTACTAATGGAAACCATGGAGAGGCAAGCAATACTAATAATCCAACTATTAACAATTCTAGGGCAGCCAGTAGAACTACACATAGGCCTCTAATGCCTAACTTCATAAAGGCACCACCCAAAGGACAAGCAATACAGCAGGATGGTGTTGAAGGACAGAGAATATATCACTTACAAGAGAAGACAACAATTTCTTAATTAAGATTCTGAAGAAGAAGACAATATGGGTGACAGGAATGATCCACAACATCCAAGCACAATGCAGATTTTATATGATTTGGCTAGAGGGCAACAGCAATTGTTTCAAGTAATGACTCAAATGATGCAAACCATTAATACCAATAACCATTATACAATTAACAATGGCAATGATGGAAACAATGGTACTAATGGAAACAATGGCAACCATGGAGAGGCAAGCAATACCAATAATCCAACACATAGGCCTCTAATGCGTAACTTCATCAAGGCACCACCCAGAGGACAAGCAAGAAAGCAGGATGGTGGTGAAGGATTTGCAGATTATTTGAGTACCAATCATTGGAAGAGGAATTTTATCCAGCTATGTCCTTAGCAAAAAATTGTTAGGTTAAGTACAGGAACAGGCCCAAAGGAGATAGGAGGTATGGGTCTAATCAAGAGTTGCAACATAGAGTGGGCAAGTTGTCTATTCCTAGCTTTGATGGTTCCAAGTAGTGCATTGCGCGTTCATGGGTGCGGAAATTAGATACATACTTTCAGTTCAATCCCTTGTTAGAAACTGAAGTTGTTAAGTACACCACATTGCATCTAGATGGTGAAGCACATGAGTGGTGGTACCAAAGATTGGTGACCTTGGGACATGAAAGTAACACATTATATGTTGATTTTACTCAAAGGTTAATTGACAGGATCGACAAAAAGGACCCTTAGTTACACTTCAGAGAGTTGGCATAGTTGAGACAATTGGGATCAGTTGACTCCTACGTATCTAAGTTCCAAAAACTCTCAATCAAGGTCAAAAATGTTTCTGAGCACAAGTTGATTGTTTTATTCATGGAGGGGTTGACAAAGCCACTTCGTGGTTGGGTCAAAGTATTTGACCCAATTACCCTGCAGGATGCCACCAAAAGGGCTAGAAATATGGTGAGTTCAGCACCTAAAAACAAATTCCAGTGCAAACCATTTCCACTGAAAAAGGATAAGAAACCTTTCCAAAAGGAGTGGCCAAAGAAGACTTACAAGGATGATGAAGTTAGGAATGAACTGCGTAGGAAAAAGCTTTGCTTCTCTTGCAAACCTTGGAAGCCTAGTCACAAACACAACCTATAACTTATCAATGGAAGCTCTTCATCAAATGACAATGACCTTGTGAGGACATATTATAAATGCAGAATTTTATGGGAGAATCCTCTATTCATTACTTACCTATCAATTAGCAATAGCAAACTTACAAAGCACAAAAACTAGCAACATCCATGATAACTACTCAACATAAATTATAATGATAACCAGGTGAGCTCTTCTTTCTATTCAAATGAACTTTCAAATCTTAAAAAGATATACTACAAAAGTCATTTTGTGGGACCATCCTTCATTCCTCAACTCATATATCATCAAGAAGAAACAGCACAATGTTAGCTACAGCCATAACAATAAATTGCAATGTAAGATCTTTCAGATACCTTGTTCGCAAATTCTGGAAGGTTTTCATGAGGATTTTCCTGGAAAAATCTTGTCAGCAATCTGGAATCAATCTGTAGAATTAAGGAAAATGGAATATAATTCAAAAGCCAACATATGCACTCCAAAGAGCTAGAAATCGCTATTAACTAATAAAAGCCAACCACTTGACACATAACTACAGGCAACTAAGTTTGCACCTTAGACTCATTGACCGATATGGGAAGATTCAGAAGATACTTTCCAGAACGTGCTACATCTGCCTCCTCATCACTAACTATCTTGAAATTGCTCCTCCATCACCTGATGAAAAACTAGGTTTAAGATGTGAGTATCTTTCTATGAGTTGGATATTTGATGTGATCATTGATCAGAACATAATAGTCAGTAATAAATATTATTCAATATGCTTGAAGAAACAGACAAATCATTTTTCACATTGTAATCTTTAGATTTAGCATAGCACAACTAATTTTGTGCTATGCACTTAGTCTGGTTGACTTCACATTCTGTTTTGTCATACTCAACTTAGCTGATAAATGAGTTTGTAGGTGTGCTCCAAACATACATATGTTTGTATGGGCATATTTAATTTTCAGTAAGTATTTGTGTCTGATACAAGTAGTAGTTAAAGCCAGTTGTTCAACCAACCCATCTTCTCAACAGTCTTCTATATATCTCACGTTTAGGCACATGTTCAGTGAGCTCTCTAATCTTCTCCCTGTTTGTCACTGCTGTTATATTTGGAGAATCTATCTTGATAAATGAGTTTGTAGGTGTGCTCCAAACATACATATGTTTGTATGGGCATATTTAATTTTCAGTAAGTATTTGTGTCTGATACAAGTAGTGGTTAAGGCCAGTCTTCTACATATGTTGTTAGCTGATAAACGAGTTAGTAGGTGTGCACCAAACATACATATGTTTGTATGGGCATAATTAATTTTCAGTAAGTATTTGTGTCTGATACAAGTAGTGGTTAAAGCCAGTTGTTCAGCCAACCCATCTTCTCAACAGTCTTCTATATATCTCACATTTAGACACATGTTCAGTGAGCTCTCTAATATTCTCCCTGTTTGTCACTGTTGTTATATTTGGAGAATCTATCCTCTGAATACATATTGTGCCATATGAATAAAGTTTCATGTCCTCTGTTTCTGTTCTGCTGATTTTTTAAAATTTTAAATCCATCTTAAATTACAAAAAATGAACTAGAAGTATATACCATATGAGCTGAAGAATTACAAGGATAATCTTTCCCTATAAAAGCGAGAATCATCTTTACAGAATCATTGTCACTTAGCTTTACAATCACAACTATAGTATATTCTTGACATCGTTGCCTACAAGTATTTGGATTAGACTAGCCAAATATAAGACATCAATAACCTTTAAAACTGAACCTAATAATGAAGTTGGTGTTAAAGAGCGTAAATCCCATCTTCTCAGATCCATTTCAGCTAACACTGATTGTGGTATACCATTGGGTTATGTGTAACTTGCACCTTATATATCGGGGTCCGTGCCTTAATGGTTAGCCTACCCTAATGTGACGTGTTGACAAGTGTATCAGTAGAAGCAATGCTCCCCACCTGATCAGTCAACTTTTTAGTATTCAGATCTTCTCTTGTGATTCTATGGAACATTCTTCTTTCTATATCACTTGACACTGCCACCTAACAATGCATTCTTTCTAATGCTTGTGAAAATTATTATTTGTTCAATTATGATCCTGTGTAATTAATTTCAGGTAATATTAAATCTTAGGTTTGATATTCCCAAGGCTCTGGTCATTTTCTACTAGGAATGTGCATGGAGTACAGAAATGCTTCATTTGGTGTTGGTTCACAATTGTTTCATTTGTTGTGGTTTTTTTTTTGTGAAGAGGAGATTCAACAAGATCATGGGTAAAGGATATTTTTTGAGTGCAAAGTGGTATTTCCTTTAGAGCTTGGAGAACATAGAAACATGTTCCAAAGAATTCGTACAGTTCTTCACATGCAAAATTTTGTCCATATAGGAGGGTTTTTAAAGGGATCCTTGCCCAAGCAAAAGATATCTCAGATTTAATTGTATTTCTGGATTCCTTGAGGAAAAATCACAAGGGGTTCATCAAAATTTCATTCATTTTGACTTCCAAATTTTCCTTTGAATCCTGATACTGCCCCTGGCCCTATTGGAAGGGGCTAGCAACAAGTGATTTGAACTATGTTACTGGGTTCTTCAAAAAAGGACCCTGTGCCCGCTCATGGAGCGTTTTGGTACAGGAGCGGCCTGGGGAGTGCTTGGGAGCACCCAAGCAGCCCCGGGTTCTCTGTGGGTCCTTCTTGGGCACTCCCAAAGTGCTCCCAAACACTCCCAAGGCACTCCTAGGGTGCTCCCAAACACTCCCAAGCAGAAAATGTTAATTTGAATCACTGAAATTAATATGCTTGTGCAAAAATTGTCAATTTCCTATGGTGCAATAGTCTGTAACAATTTCTAGAATAAGCATCTGAGTTTCTAGGAGGGTTGCAACCTATCATTGACTGATTTGATGCATCTAAACACCTCTGTACAACTCATTTGTTAGCTTGTTCAGGCCATACCTATACTGAGTTTGAGCCATATATCAATCAGGATCATCCTTTTTTGTTGCAGCAGTTTATGATCTGTTTTAGCTTGGGTTTCAAATTAATTTCAAAGGTATTATTTCATTATCAGCTTCCTAAATGTTGCTTGTAAATTTAGTGGATTTATAAAATATTCATTTCAGTATAAACATTGACATTAATCCAATATTGTAATAACTAGATGGTTTACTGTCAGATCCCTATTATCATTGTAAGTTTGTAATTGTAATGATCTTCATTTGAATCGTGACTTTAGACATATATGATATATGACATAATATTGAAATTTTGAACTATCAATTGGCATTTATCTTTATCACTACCATTGATCAATGATTCAATGATGAATTGATGACTGCTGATTGATGAAGTATACTATATCATACTATCAAATGTATTTACAATTCTGTATATTTTTTATTTTTTTGCATATGTATATATATACAGCTGTACCCAAACATAGCATACCCAAGGAAAAAAAAAATTGTCATACCAGCATACCTGTATCCCATACTTGTGCCCGGTCCCACACCGGAACTGGCAACTTAGGATTTGAACAGCCTAGGGCTAGGGCACAAGGGGCTAAGCTAAAGACAAAGGCGGAAGTGTACGGGCATGCATAGCAAATGGAATTTGGAGCAAAATTTTACAAAACCCTAGAGCACTCCTTGTAGGGTGTGTGCTTAAGCATAGCCCACTTCATTTGATGCAAGACCTGCAGGCACACAAGCCAAGGAGGTCAAGGGATCGATACCCCACCTGATCCTTGGATTTTGATTGGCGATTTGAGCTTTCCCAACTGCAGCAGAGATTTAATTGGTTGGTTGTGCAGACCACTAGCAATTGAGTAGGTCAGCATTTATCTGAATGCCAATTGACCAACTTTTTTCATAATTATCATTATGCAATTCAACCAAGTCAATGAGTCCAAATGGCAAGTGTTACATTACAGCAATTCAATCAGCACATAGTTTGCAAAACTTTTGCACAATCAACAGATTAGGTGTGACAAGTGGCATAAACAGTTTGCTAATTTTAAAATTTTAGCATTTTTTTGAATTTATAAAGCTGAAACTTTGTGTTAAGGGAAGAAATTGAATTTTGATAACCAAAGTTCAAACAGCCTTAAAGACTTCATTTTAGCTCCTTTTTGAACCTTTGGAAAGCATTTTAAGACATCTTATCAACATTTGCAAGCTTTTATGTCATCTTAGATTCTTTGAAGATAAAGAAGATTTATAAATTCCCTATACTGACAAGATACATTATCATGCTTGAAATTCATCCATTGAGATTGCATTGAAGACCAAGAGTTTGTGGCACATTGCTTTTGGTTTGACAATGTTTCTTCTGCCAAGAAGAAGGATCCCTATAGGCCATTATAATAGAAAAGATCGAACAAGTATTTTACTGACCCACATTACACCTAACATTAATTTTCATCTCAAGGGGTCAATAACTTCAAAGGAGATGATGAAATTTTTTAAAAAGGTTGTACAACCAAATTGATGATTCAAGGATTTAAAAGATGAATTCTAACCCATGTGGCACTTAATCCAACAGAGTATTAGGATTGCAGAGTATCTTTCCAATGTGAAGGATCTTATGTTTCATTTAGACAAGTGAGGTAAGGAGTTTAAGAAGACAGATAATAAGATCAATGATATCATCTTAGAGAGCTTGAAAATAAATATGATGTATTTCTCTCCATGTTTCTCTCTATTAGAGCCATCAAGGAGGAAAAAATTATTGTCTTTTGTAGCTTTGTACTCCTTGTTGATTGTGCAACAACAAAAGCTCAGCAAGATGGGTGTGTTCGGTGTAAGGAAGCATTCTCATAGAACTAAAGAGGCAGGAAAAACAAAATTTCCAAGTGAACCAAGACAAGGATATTAGTCCAAGGGAAAAAATCGAGGCAATGATAATGGAAATAAGAGGACTTCTCTTGTGATTGCAGTGAAAAGGAGAAAAAGCACAAGGATTGCAGCTACTATGGCAAGTCAAGACAAATTGAGGATACTTGCTTCAAGAATACAAAGGATCTTATTAAGGATCTCCATGAGAACCATGGCAAGCACAATGGCAATTGGAAGACTAATGTTTTTCTAGCTTCATAATTCTCATGCTTTTCTTTCTTAGACCTCCAAAGATAATTTTATCATAGATTCTAGATGCACTCATCCTATGGCCAAGGATAGTAGTTTGTTCCAAAATCATGACACGACAATGATGAGAAGATCTAGAATGTGAATGATTATACACTTGATATTGTGGGTAATGGTAACGTGCCAAAAGATGGAGCAAACAATGATGTTTACCATGTACTTGATTTGAGTGTTAATATAATTAAATATCATAATTATGAGGTGACTGCTTTTGATGTTTCACAACATTGCAATGATACTCCCAGTGTTGTCAATTTATTTAATGCAGATGATCATGAGACACCTATTCCTAGATTGAAAATCCTCCAGTTACGACTTTTGAGGATCTTTCAATAGAAGATGAGATTGTTCTAGATGATGTTGCATCAATTGAGGCTTTAGAGGAGAGAGATTTGAATGGTGAATCAACAGTGCTAGATGAGAATGGCCTCACATGAGGCAAATCTGACACGAACTATTTAATCAAGATGGAGTTGTTGTGGATGAGGCTGTTTAGCTCTCATAACTAATGGGCATTGTACCACACTTGATGGTCCCATGGCTTTGCCTATGTGGGTCATCCCCAAGAACCAATATTATTATATTGACTTCATTTTTGCTTCTAAGAGTTGGTTTAGGAGTATATTCAACCATCTATGGTTATGCTAGTGGTGGCACAAGATCATGGCGCATACTAAGTCATGCATTTCAAGATTGTGAAACTCAAACCTAGGGTTTCATTTCACATATTGTGGATGTAATTTTGATGCTTTACTTCAATTTGTAGGCATGGATATGTGGATTGCATAGATTTTGGGAGCATGTGCACATTGTGTGGAATATTTAGTGATCGACTTGACATTTGTCTTGTCCCACTAAATGATTATGTAAAAATAAAAAGTGTAGTTTTGTTCTAGTTCTTCATTGACATTTGACCTTTAAGTGAACAAGTGTTTCTTAGGTCACTTAAGTGATCTATTTCATCATTGACACTGAAAGGTCAAAGCACTTTATGCCTTAAGTAATTTTTTGCTTTGTAACATGACACTCTACCCCTAGGAGCATGCCCAAGATGTATGGACTTATTTTCACATGATTTTACCAAGCCCTCTAGCATGACTTTCTTTTCCTATGACACACTTTGGATCATCTTGTAGACCTTTCCTTCGCCTATCATAACCCCTATATTTACTAATAATTCAATATGCTTTGAATATAACAAATAAACAAGATGGATGAATACCAATGACTATAAAAAATTCTTACTGGTAATATCATAAAGATATCACAATGTATTTAATTCATATGAACTTATACAACTGTAGCTCAAGGAATTCTCATAACATGCAATCCCTTTCACAAGTACAATAAGAGTATATAAACTAGCCAACAGCTTCTAAGATCTTCCAATTGTTGAAAACTACCAAGAGTAATTGATACGACCAACAAAGAGAAATTAATCTTGCCGACTACAATATAATTAAAATATAACTAATATGTAGATTTCTCTAACTACAACAGCCCTTCCCCAAAAGAAGAGTAGTCTTCCAAGCGACTAGATAAAACAAAACTAGAACACTAAAAGTAACAAACTAAACATCATTGGGGGGCCGGTGAGAAGACATCCCTAGAGGTGGGTAGACTAGCGAGGATGAAGTGGACTATGGGGAAATTGTCTGCCGCAAGCAACACACTTCTTATGTCCTGAGTTTAAGGTGATTAGCAGGCCAAAATTTCACATTCTTTAATGGTTTTCACCAATTGTATGACCACTATCAACTAACAGTTGGTCTTCTCATGGACAAGTTGCAACTCAGCAATTCCCTATCCTTCTTGGCCAGTTGATTGTCCTTCTCCATCATCTTTTGATCTTTCTCAACAACCTTGGCTTTTTCAAGTTTCATGAGGTGGGATTGTTGAGCCAACTGAGTTTGAAACCTTTTATTTTTCTCATCCACTACCTCTCATAACTTTTGAGAAACCTATGATGACTCACCTACACGGTCCATGAGCTAGTGATGGGAAAAAAGTTGTTGCTAAAGCATATAGAATACCTCTCTAAAGACGAACTCAATGGAATAGAGGGCTGCGATGACGTTACCATCAGATCTGCCAAATGAAGCGACAATTCAGTCAAGTAGTCATGTCTTTTTCATTTTTGGGTCTTAATGAGTGGGTCAACCCTTCAAGAAGAGTTTTTTGTAAATTCCTCGTGACATCCTTCTTCAACAAACTTCTATTTGAGGTCCTAAACATATTGTTGGATAGTGCACAAAGGATCTTGAGGGTCTAATTTGGAGATCTATCTAGTAATATCCTCATCACTAATGGAGTCCTTCTAGGTCGGTGAGTCCTTCAATAATGTGGGTTGCTCCTATAACCAAGAAGGGTTGTCATCCCACCCATGTAGTGCTAAAAGGAAAACTTCCTATAAAAGTTGAACACTGCCTGTGATCTCTTGAGCGTTGGGAGGTTGAAAACTATCAGTTGGGACCTGAAAGATGGGAGTGGACTGTAATGTTGCTGACTACCCTATTTCCCGAGTGGGGCTCAACAAAAGGTACTCTTTTATTTCAATAAGAGTCCCAAGTAAGCTTAACATCCATCGAAATACTCCAAAGTTTCTACCAATAGTTCATATGGGGTCGCGGTTGGAGTAATGTCATTGGTTGGAGAAATAGCATATGTCATAGGAATATCCCCTAGTGTAGTACTCGAAGTAGATGTAGTTAAGTCAATCATCTCATTGCCCCCTCATTCTATCTCCCTCTTCTAATGGTGCATCTTCGAAGGATGATGCATCTGCCACATGTTTTCTTTTTCTACTTGTAGGCTTGACTTCCTCGCCTAGTTGAACCAATGCACCAAATTTGGTCCATCTAAAAATAGTGGGCCAGGAGGAATCATATTTAAAGGAAGAAACCTTCGCTGTAAAATATCCTTACCTTTGGGAACACCAGGATGTGTTTCCGGAGGAGCTACCTGGTTTACCACCAAGAAGGGTGCTTGATTTCTCTATAGATTTAGTTCCAGGGGCTAAACCTGTTTCTAAGGCACCATATCGTATGACCACCATGGAACTAATGGAACTAAAGGCACAATTGCGGGAATTATTGGATAAGGGATTGATTCGACCTAGTGTATCACCATGGGGAGCACCAGTTATATTTGTCAAGAAGAAGGATGGAACACTTCGCCTATGCATAGATTACCGTATACTGAATAAGCTCACCATCAGGAATAAGTACCCCTTACCTCGAATAGACGATCTTTTTGATCAAATGAAAGGGGCAGCAGTGTTTTCCAAGATAGACTTAAGGTCAGGATATCATCAGTTAAGATTGAAAGAAGAAGAAATTCATAAAACAGCCTTTAGAACTAGGTACGGTCATTATGAATTCACAGTTTTGCCATTTGGTCTCACCAATGCCCTAGCTGCGTTTATGAACTTAATGAACAGTATTTTCCGTGATTGTTTGGACAAGTTTGTGTTGGTTTTCCTTGATGACATTCTCATTTATTCTAAAAACGAGGATGAGCATCTTCGAGTGGTCCTCCAACGATTGAGAGAACATAAGCTTTATGGAAAATTATCAAAATGCACCTTCTTCCAAAGAGAAGTACAATACTTGGGGTATACAATATCAGCTAAAGGAATAGCAGTGGATCCAGCAAAGATAAAAGCTATAGTGGAATGGCCAGTACCGAAAAATGTGCATAAGGTTAGAAGTTTCATGGGTTTCGCTGGGTATTACCGAAGGTTTGTAAGAAATTTCTCTAAGATCGCTCACCCCATTACCTCCCTTCAAAGAAAAGGAAAAAGATTTGAATGGACAGAGAAATGTCAAGAAGCATTTAATACATTGAAGGAGAATTAGCAGTACACCAGTGGTAATTATGAGACCCCAATGGTCATTTTGACAGTTATAGCGGGCCAGCGTTTGATGAAGAGCTTGGTGATATTAATGCAAGATGGAAGGTAGTTGTGATGAGCCCTACTGGCTCTCAACTCAAAACCCAAATTTTCTTAAGTCTTTATGTGTTATTTAATTTTTTAGAGAATGTTTGATAGACAGAAGAGAAGGGGCGCACATCATAAATGCTCATAAAATGTAAATTTACACTATTTGCTTCAGAATGGAAGTGTAGATTGCATTATTTAACTGTGACAAATAGATTGCAAGTGATACACATACCAGAATATCTCCAGATTATTTAATTAAAGAATTTGCCAATTTGACAGCCGGAAATGGTGAAATCAAGCATATAAGCACGCCAAATCTCCAGATGTGATTTCTCCTGCCTCGAAACTGGGTACAATCCTCTGAAATTGCTGGACGCCAATGATAGAAGACAAAAATCACACAAAAGGGAGGCGTTTCAGCCTAACCCTTCACACGCCTTTCTAAAGGCACAATATCCAAGGTAGGCCGTATGGCCAAGGAAAGAATGCAAAGAATCTCTGCTGGAAGCCTCTGACTCTGAAGAAGGATGCGCCACCAGGAAGAAACCCTCATTTATTTGCAAACAACAAGAAATCTGAATATATATAATCTCTGTCTGTATCTGTAGAACCTCTGTATGAAGCTCTCAACTGTACTGATTCAGCTGATCTTTCACAGCCTCAAAAGCACTCAACACTGAAGAGTTATCGTTCCTCAATGGACAAATTGTTCAAACCCTGGTCACAGGAGAATGCACAGGAAAAATAGCACAAGGCAAAGTGAAATTGTCAAAGATGAGTTTCTATTGCTAGGAAATGCTTTATACCCAAATGGCACGCATTTCCAAGAAGATACGCCATTTTGAAATTGTTTAAATCTTTTAATATTTTATTAAGTCCTTTTTAATAGTCAAGACTTAATACATGAGCGCACTTTAATATTTTAAGTCATAAAAATATTAAATCTCCTTTTTGAACATTTTAAGTGATATAAAATATATTAAAGTCGATGTGACTTTAATAAAAAGGCATTAAGTTAAATAATTAACTTAATCACTGAAAATTCCATAACTTCAAGCTCAAAGGCTTCAGGAATATCTGTCTTGAGTCGGAAGGCTGTGGACTCTCACAATGCCAGCGCTACGTGAACTTGATCAGCACGGGCTCGAAACCAAAGCGATCAAACTCTCGAGAGAAAATACCAGCACGACCCTCCTAATATGTCACGGCTAGCCCACAAAGAGGTCGATAAAGGGCTAACCTTGTTCACAGAAGCTGTCTAGCGAGGGACATCTGATGATAGCTACGAATCTCAAAAGTTGAAGCACTATGAGCAGAACTATGCACCTCACGATCTGGAGTTAGCAACTATTGTGCATGCCCTACAAATGTGGCGACATTACTTGTTAGGGAAGACTTTTGAACTCAAATCAGACCATCAAGGTTTAAAGTATATATTCACCCAGTCTAATTTAAATGCTCGCCAAAGGAGGTGGATGGAGTTAATTTCAGACTATGATTTTGAAGTCAGTTATATCAAGGGCAAGGAGAACAAAGTAGCTGATGCTTTGAGCCGACGAAAACATATAACTTCCATGGTGTCAGTCAATACAAATTTTAGGACTCAAGTACTACAGAAATTGGATGAAGATGAATTCTACCTACAAGTCCGTGAAGCTTTACAGGCAAACTCACAAGAGCCTAAATATGAGGGTTTTCAAATCGAAACAAATGGACTTTTGAGATATAAAGGCAGGATGTATGTTCCAAACTCAATAGAATTAAGGAAGTTGGTATGGAAAGAGGTTCACACAGCACCATACTTAGGTCATCCAAGGCTAACCAAAATGTTGGCCAATGTCAAACCTTTATATTTTTGGAAGAGAATGAAAAAGGATGCGGCCAGATTCGTTGCAAGATGTTTTGAATGTCAGAAGGTGAAGGTGGAGCACCAACACCCGGCAAGATTGTTACAACCTCACAGTGTACCAAATTGGAAATGGCAAATCATCAGTATGGATTTTGTACAAGGTTTACCTATGACGAAGACCAAACATAATGCAATACTAGTAGTAGTGAATAGACTCACCAAAGTAGCACATTTCATACCCCGAAATTCGACAGATGGGGCTTCTGTGATTGCTCAAAAGTTTGTACAAGAAATTTTTCGTCTTCATGGAGTTACGGAAAAGATTATTTCTGACAGGGATGCTAGGATGACATCCAAGTTTTGGCAAGCTCTATTTTCTGCCTTGGGAACTCAACTAAATATTAGTACAGCTTATCATCCTGAAACAAATGGACAAACGGAAAGAGTAAATCAGATCTTGGAAGATCTGCTAAGAATGCACTGCATGGACCAGCAATATAAGTGGGAAGAATATTTACCATTGGTAGAATTTGCTTATAACAATTCATATCAATCAGCTATCAAAATGGCACCCTTTGAAGCACTATATAGCATGAAGTGCAAAACACCTATCAGTTGGAACAAGATGGAGGATAGGATCATTCTAAGACCCGAGATGCTTCAGGAAATGGAGGAATGGGTTAGGTTAATCAAACAGAGGTTGAAGGAAGCTAATAATCGGCAGAAAAGCTACGTTGATGCAAAACGAACCCCCAGATAGTTTGTGGTTGGAGAGAAAGTTCTCTTGCAAGTTAAACATCAGAAGAGCTCTATCAAATTTGGAAAAACCTCTAAACTAACCCCGAGATATGTAGGACCTTTTGAAGTCCTGGAAGTTATCAACCCGGTAGCATACAGAATTGCTCTACCTTCGGCTCTTGCCAGATTGCACAATGCATTTCATATCTCTTACCTTAAGAAGTACTATGCAGAATTTGACCATATGATTGACCGAAATTCCTTGCAGATGCGGGATCCAGGGGTGGTCACAATCAAGCCACTCAAAGTGCTCGAGATACATAAGCTATGCTTACGTAACCGCGAGGTGATACAATGCAAGGTCCAATGGGACCAGTATTCAGAGGAAAATGCTACATGGGAGGATTATGATGAAATCCTTCAAAAGTTTCCTTAACTTTTTATGAACAATTAAGAACTCTATATATATTTATGATTTTAGACCAGAACCTTTAAATAAATAATCATCGGGGACGATGATTCTTAAGGGGAGAAGTATGTTACATCTCTTTTGTTTTGAACAAGAATTATGGCAATAATAATATAGTCGTTATGTTAGTTGTAATCAACTACCTTTCATGAGAATGTGAAAATTGGGAAAATAATTTTTAATTTATTTGGAATAACTGCAAT
>VDFB02161111.1:0-10706 GCA_007258455.2 Sequoia sempervirens | reverse complement strand
ATATATATATATATCATTATAATTCTATATAAATTTTGACAATCTATCCAAAATCTCTCTTTTCATCTAATACAATCTTCTTAAAAATTTGATTGTATTTTACAGAAAAAATCTCTAAATACGGTCATGTGGCCATCAAATTTCAGCCCTGACGTATATAAATAAAGAGAATTGAGAAAAAGTAAAAATCAAAACTTGTTTTTAAATTACACAGTTTTAGTTCAACTAGTTAAGAAAAAATAATGAAAATCATGGTATGTTTTTTGATTGGACCATGTTCAACTCCTAAATGACTTTAACAAATTGGATTACTCTACTCATAATAGCTTAGCCAAAGAATGACTTCTAATTTAGATTATGCTTCCTCATAATAATATAATCTATAAAAAATTACAATCTAATTATTTTCATTGAAATATATATAATCAAAATTAATAAAAAAATCCTGATGCATGTAGCTTGTTGGCAGCTGCGCACACCCAAGGGATTAGTCTCGCCCTAACTTGCCCACCAGTTCTTCGATGAGATCCTGAGACTAAATCACAGGAATACCCTTAAATAATCAATAAAAAAATAAAATTAATAAAAAAACTATTGCTAATCAATATTGATTATATTAAGACATTCCATCAATGAGGCCAAATCTAAATGAAAAATAAAACAAATATATAAATTTCACTATTACAACCATATACCTTCAACTACAGAACAAAAACCAATTCAACTACAAAACAAAGACCATGCACTCTTAATTCAGGCTGGAACGAGGTACCGATAGATGTTGATAGACACAGCTCAAGTATAAACAGCTGTCTAGTGGCACAGCTATAATTTAGGAGGAAGGTCTCCTAGCCATTGACCTAACTACAATCATGGCAGATGAAGCAGCAGAAGCCATTCTGAAATTCAGGAGAATTGATGTGGTAAAACCGGCCATCCCAACCCCGACACAGACCATGTTCCTCTCCAACCTTGATCTTATTTGGTTACATATCAACAACGTTCAAATGCTTTTCTTCTACTCACCCTCTCCATTAGTCGACCACTCTTCATTAATAGTAGGTCTAAAGAAAAGCCTCTCCTTTGTTTTGGTGTATTTCTATTCTCTAGCCGGTAGGTTGAAAAAGGGGGAATCTGGCAGACTGGAAGTTGAGTGCAATGACGAAGGACTGGAATTTACTGAGGCGTCAATCAATATGCCCTTCCGAGACTTGGAAAGAGATGGGTTTCGCCGTAAGCTCTTTTTCCAAAAGCTTGTTCACGAGGTCCATCTTTCTGGAGATGAAAATTACAGTAGACCGCTTCTGTCAATACAGGTATGTTAAATATATTTTCTACCACATGGAAAACCATTAACAATTTCTTTCTATTAAAGTACGCTGGATATTTCAGGTTACAGCTTTTGAGGGAGGTGCCGTGTGCATTGGAACGACCCTTCATCACATTATAGCGGATGGCAATTCGTTTTGGCATTTTATGACATCATGGGCAGAGTGTAGCAGGGGCCTCCCCATTGCCAAACCACCACAGCTCGACAGAACAGTTGTGAGACGAGGAAACAAGAACCCCTTGTCCATTACTTACAAAGCCCATGAAATAGTGAGCAATGAGATAGCAGGAGCCAAGATTTTCAAGCTTGTAGCAGAGGATTCACAGCTCTTAAAACAATCTGGTACCGGGAATGTGGAAAAGCGCAAAGAGACTTGGAGAAGAGAGATTCAGAGAGATTTGCGGGATTTGTAATTATCTTATAACTTGAGCTATTTATGGCAAGTGCATGAATTGTGGGATTTATCTTAATCTGTGCCTGCCTAATTAAAGGCTGTTGTAACTCTTTATATGCAGATTCGTTGTAATCTCCAGACACAACAATGAATAATAATCCCTCTCTCTCTTCTCCCGTGGACGTAGGCTACGGCCGAACCACATACATCCTGTGTTCTTTGATTGTCTGTCTGTTCTTTTAGTAGCTTCTTCATGGTATCAGAGTGGGTCATTGTTTTGAGTCGTGTGTCTGCTTTTCTGGCGCATATTCTGGAAGAATGAAGTTTTTTTCTCCTGTTTTCTGGCGCGTGTTCTTGGTCGTGCATTTTTTTTTTGATCAGCTTCTGGGTGCTGGCCGCGCGGAGTTAATCATTCTTGGGCACGTTTTTTTGCTTCCTCCGGTTGGGTGCGACTTCCTCCAGTGATCTTGAGTCATTTTTTGGCCTTGTAAACCCCCGATTCAAGTCAGATCTGCTGCAGAAAGAACACAGCTTACAGATCTGCAGCGTACCAAAGAAGGGCGCATTTTTTTCTGCATAAAAGTGCATGGTTTACGGAGGTTGCAGCGTACCAAAGGAGGGCACGCATTTTTTCTGCATAAAGTGCATGGTTTAAGGAGGTTGCAACGTCATTTACCAGAAAAGGGGGCACGTTTTTTGCTGTGCAATCAATTCTTGGTCCATTTTTTTTGTTTATCTCGTCTGCCCCGAAATCTGGTCTATTCTGAATCTGCTGCGGAGATTTCATTGTGAGTGTTTTTTTTTCTGCATCTTATTTCTTGCCTTTTTTTCTCATGGCTGAGTTCGATTCAAATCCCGGTTGGAGACTTTCATCAGTTCCGTTAAATGGTATCAATTATGTAGCATGGTCTAGAGCTGTCACTTTGTCGCTTGGCGGCAAGAAAAAATTTGGTTTCATTAATGGTGATAAAACATGCCCTCAAACTACTGACCCGGGATATGAGGATTGGATATCCAATGATCAGCTTGTTCGATCATGGTTACTCAATTCGATGGAAACTCATATTGCCGAAATTTTCACTTTTTCTAATTCAGCAAAAGAACTGTGGGATTCAATCGCTGAATTATATGGGAACCAAAATAATGCTGCCCGTATTTTCGAACTCACTCTTGAAATTGCTGCAGCCCAACAAGGTGATAAAACCTTTAGTGAACATCTTGGGAATCTTAAAAAACTGTGGGACGAATTGAACCTGTATCGTCCACATACCACTGATGCCCAAACTCTTTTGAAACGAGCTGAGGAGGATAAAATTTTCTCTCTACTTCGTAGCCTAAAGCCTGAGTATGAATACATAAGGTGCAATCTTCTGATGGATGCCACATTACCCACTCTTGCTGGTGTTTGTGCTATTATTCAGCGAGAGGAAACTCGAAGAAAGACTATGAGCTCAGAATCCAAAACTTCAACGGAGAAGATTGAATCTAATGTCCTGTTGGCTGAAAAGGATGATAAGAGAAAGCCTCACTTTTCTGACAAAAACAAGAATGTTTCTCGCTACAAGGGTAAGAAGGAACTATATCAATGTGATCACTGCAAGAAACCTGGGCATACCAAGGATCGTTGCTGGGAATTATATCCACATCTCAAATCTGAATACAAGGGTCGGAAGGATCATGCTGCTATAGCCGAGACGTCTCTTTCAATCAATCAGTTGGGTCATCTTCTTCAACAACTCAGTAAGACCATCTCTTCTGGCAACAGTCCGTCCACTTCATCTCATGTGTCAGGTAATCTTCATGCTTATCTTACTTCCAATTCCAAAATTAATTCTTGGATTATTGATTCCAGAGCCACAGATCATATGGCCAATAGTTCTTCCTCAGTAACCAATTTTATTCCAAAAACTGATAAGCATGATATCTCTGTTGCAAATGGAACTACTGTTTCAGCCTTAGGAAGTGGTAAAATTAGTTTCTTTTCTCATAATGCTCCATCTGATGCTCTGGTTGTTCCATCCTTCCCTGTTCAACTTATGTCTGTTGGAAAAATTACTAATTCTTTAAATTGTGATGTCATTTTTTCTCCAACATCTGTCATCTTTCAGGATCGAAAGTCGAAGAAGACGATTGGTAAAGGAACATACTCACATGGACTTTACTTTCTAAACTCCTGCAATAAGGCGTATCATGCCAGTAGTGTAATTGAAAGTCACACTTTACATAAACGGCTTGGACATCCATCCAACCGTATCTTGTCAAGACTTTGTCCCTCTGCTTCTGTTGATTCTGATGTCTGTGATGTTTGTCAGTTTTCTAAACAAACTCGTTTACCTTTTGTCAAATCGTCTTCTATGTCTACTGAGTTGTTTGAATTAGTTCACTCTGATTTATGGGGACCAGCGCCTATTGATTCTTATGATGGATATAAATATTTTGTGCTGTTCATTGATGATTTTTCTCGTGCTACATGGTTATACTTGTTAAAATCAAAAACTGAAGTGACGTCTGTCTTCAAAGATTTTCATACTATGGTGTTTAATCAGTTTGGTGCTAAAATTAAAACTTTTAGGTCTGATAATGGTACCGAATATGTTAAAGGATCTTTTTCAGAATATCTTCAAAGCCAAGGCATTATTCACCACACAAGTTGTGTCGGAACTCCACAACAAAATGGGGTGGCCGAAAGAAAGAATCGACACATCCTGGAAACCGCACGGGCCCTTATGTTTCAAACAAAGATCCCAAAACAATATTGGTCTCATGGTGTGTTGACCGCTGCATATTTAATCAACCGACTTCCCAGCCGTGTTATTAAGTTCAAGTCACCATTGGAGATACTCAAAAATAGGATACCTGACATTTCACACTTGAGGGTATTCGGATGTGTTTGTTATGTGCACCAGCAAGCAATACACAGAGATAAGTTAGAAGCTCGGTCTACTCGGTGTGTATTTTTTGGGTATTCTTCCACTAAGAAAGGGTATATATGTTATGATCCAGTCACTCGTAAAATTGTTGTTTCACGTGATGTCCATTTTGTGGAATCTGAATCTTTTTTTACAGCTTGTGTTGACTCTGGGAGTCGGCCACAGGGGGAGTCTGTGTCTCACCCGGTTCCGCTTCCCACCATTACCAATGAGGATGTTGTTCCTGATCATGATGCAGAAGTTCCTGAAGCACCACCAATCCCCACATCTCCTCAAGCTGCTCGACGATCGAGTAGAGCAACTCGTCCTCCAGAGCGAATGAAAGATTTCTTCACTTATCATACTGCATCTTATCCTATACAGGCACACCTATCTTATAATAATATTTCTCAGTCTCACCTAGCTTTCTTGAGTACTGTTGATCATAATCAAGAACCTAAGACTTTTAAAGAAGCTAACTCCATTGCAGTTTGGAGGAAGTCTATGCAAGATGAGCTACAAGCTCTTGATGACAATAACACATGGGAGATTGTTAAGCTACCTCCAGGAAGGAAAACTGTTGGATGTCGTTGGGTGTACAAAAATAAATACAACAGTGATGGTTCCTTAGAACGGCATAAGGCCAGACTTGTTGCTAGAGGATTCACACAAACATATGGCGTAGATTACCAGGAAACTTTTGCGCCTGTTGCAAAGATGAACACATTCCGGGTCCTCATTTCCCTTGCCGTCAATCAAGACTGGAAATTGTTTCAAATGGACGTCAAAAATGCATTCTTGCACGGTGATCTTAAAGAAGAAGTTTACATGAGCATCCCACCTGGGCATCCACAAGAGGCCAAGTTTGGTTTAGTGTGTAAATTAAAAAAGGCAATCTACGGGCTTAAACAATCTCCACGGGCCTGGTATGCTAAGCTTAGTTCTGTCCTTATGTTGAATGGGCTGAAACGAAGTAATGCCGATCCTTCTTTGTTTGTTAAAAGAAGTAACTCCGGTATTGTTGTTGTGCTGATTTATGTTGATGATATAGTCATTACTGGTGATGATCAAAATGCAATTTCTAAGCTAAAAATTCTGCTACACAATAGATTTTCCATTAAAGATTTGGGAACTTTGAAGTACTTTCTAGGATTAGAAGTTGCCTACTCAAAAAATGGCATCTTTCTTAATCAACGAAAGTATGTGTTGGATTTGTTACAAGAACTGGTAAATTTGGAATCAAGCCATCAGATACGCCAACGGATAGTGGAGGAAAATTAGATGATACTGGTGCATTGTTGCCTGATATTGGTCAGTTTCAAAGGTTGGTCGGTAGGTTAATCTATTTAACCATTACTCGACCTAACCTTTCTTATGCAGTAAGTTTGGTAAGTCGTTTCATGCATGCTCCCAAGGCTCAACATATGCAGGCGTCACCAGAATTCTACAGTATCTGAAAGGGTCCCCAGGCAGAGGTATATGGATGCGTAAGACTGGTCATAATTCTATTACTGCCTATACTGATGCTGATTGGGCAGGATCTCCAATTGATCGAAGGTCTACAACTGGATATTGTACCTTTGTTGGAGGTAACTTGGTCACATGGAAAAGTAAAAAATAGAGTGTTGTTGCTCGTTCAAGTGCTGAAGCAGAATATAGAGCGATGGCATCAACTACCAGTGAAATTATATGGCTTCGAGCTCTGTTGCAAGACCTTGGTTATGGTTCGTCTCTACCAACTGAATTATTCTGTGATAATCAGGCTGCTATGCATATCGCTTCAAATCCAGTATTTCATGAGCGCACTAAACATATTGAAGTCGACTGCCATTTTGTTCGAGAGAATGTGCAAGCCAATGTCATCCGCACGACCTTTGTCCCTACAACTCAGCAATTGGCAGATATATTTACAAAAGGTCTTCCGGCTCTCAAGTTTCAAGAAGTATTGTCCAAGTTGGGCTCTATTGACATTTTCGCACCAACTTGAGGGGGAGTGTTGGAGAAGAGAGATTCAGAGAGATTTGCGGGATTTGTAATTATCTTATAACTTGAGCTATTTATGGCAAGTGCATGAATTGTGGGATTTATCTTAATCTGTGCCTGCCTAATTAAAGGCTGTTGTAACTCTTTATATGCAGATTCGTTGTAATCTCCAGACACAACAATGAATAATAATCCCTCTCTCTCTTCTCCCGTGGACGTAGGCTACGGCCGAACCACATACATCCTGTGTTCTTTGATTGTCTGTCTGTTCTTTTAGTAGCTTCTTCGAGACTCTTGAGAAATGGGTGGATCCCAAAATTAAAACTGAAGTGATATACTCAACGTTTTGCTTTACAGAAGAGATAATACAAAATCTGAAACAACGAAGCGGGGCTTCAAGTTCTTTTGTTGCAGTGGCCGCACAGTTTTGGAGATGTGTAATGAGAGCGCGCCAGGTGCCACCAGAAGCAGCCGTTTATTTCCTATTGCTAGCTGATTGCAGGGGTCGTACTAAGCCGCCTCTGTTTCCAACTTATTTCGGCAACTGCTTATATATGGGTTTGGCGCAGACCACAGCCAATACACTCACCAATGCCCCCATCTCCTTCGCCGCGGAAGTTATACAGCAACTGATCAATTCTTGCAATGAAGAAACACAGATCAATCATCTGATTGACTGGGCGGAACTTCCAAACATAAATTTTATCCATTTAATTAGAGAAACCGGATGGGAATACGGAACTAATGTGATAAGTTCTCCAAGATTTCGAATGTACGATGTAGATTATGGATGGGGGAAGCCTTCAGACGTGCAGACGGCAAGTATGAACGAAATTGGAGCCATGGTTTTGTCATGTGCAAAGGATGGAGGTAAAAGCATTTTCGTTTCCACCTGCCTTCCTCAACACCAGATGGACCACTTACATAAACTCCTCTTCGTCGCAGGAGAGTGATTTCAAGTATATATCTATTTTCTTTTAGTCGTGTAAGTTTAAATTAAACACAAGATTTAGTAATCAGCAGAAGGAAAGAAATTATTTGTGGCGTATGTAAAAGGTGTGTTCCATACAACACTGTTCTGAGTTCTTCATGATTATTTCTTAGGTTTTATGTTACATAGACCTTATTTGTTATGGGTGAAGGAGTATCTGTTCTGTTAGAGTAGTTTATGGTATGATTTTGGTTTGGATTTTTATTACTGATTTCAGAAATTTTGAATCTTAATAGATAGTTTATTGAAAGAACACATTATCATCTTTATTAATTATACTAAACAAATTAGATAAACCATGTATATGTCTTAAAATGTGAATGCAATATGATTATGCAATTCAGATGTTTTATAAAAGTTTGAATAAAATTTGATGTTAGTTGTTTAGATAAGTTTTGTTTTGATTCGAGAGGTTCTTTTAAATGAATTAGAGTTAGTATTTAAATTAAGTTTAAAAGTTGTTAAAATGAAATATTATGAGTCAACATATAACAATTAAATTATTTTCAAATTTAAATTTAAATTTTAGAAATCAGTAATTGATGTTTATAAACTGTACATTCAATTGAAGTCTTTTAGCATAATTTTAATTTAAAAATAATAATACAAATACATATTAGTTCTAAGGTTAAGTTCACATTTAACTAATTAGAATATAATTTGGTCACAGTTAGATTTTGGTAATCATTTATCTCTTTATATTGGACTGGATTAAAGACTCTGAGCGATAAAATTTCATGTACTTCCTTTTTATTCTTATTTGTGTTATGTACTTTTGATTGTATTGAAAATACATAGTTGTAATTCCTAATTTTTCATGTTTTATAGAAGAATTACTATTAACATTAAACTTGATATTTTCCAAAAGATAGATGAAAGAACTTTGCAATTCCTAATACCTTTAGTATTCCCTAATTTATGTCTTTCACGGTCTCCTATTAACAAGGATATTATATTGTGTTGACTAATATGGGAAAAAAAGCATCAACTCAAGATAGCTAAAATTGTACAATAGTTAAGGTTTACAAATTTCTTCTAAACTCACCAAGTACATAGAAGCTCCACCATTTTCCTCTAGTAAGTCTCCTACGTGTTCATCTCAAAGCCCAAACAGATATGTTTTTCACACAAAAAAACTAGTAAGTCTACCTCATCATAACATGAATGTCCAAAAAAATCCTCTTACCAAAGTTTAAGGAGGTGGGAACTCTAACGTATCATAGGGAAAACCAATTTGTGAGTGAATTTAAGAAAGAAAAAGGTTCCATTAAAATTATTCCACTCTTTTCTTAATCTCATTCCCTAGTAGTGGCCATTACTAGCATAATAGATGTTGTGTACTTCATAGCTAATGTCATAAAAGAGGAATACATGAAAAAAAATTACTATTAACAAAATATAATTATGAAAGCTTATGCCTTCAATTTTTTAAATAAAAATAACTATTAAAAGATAATTCCTTAATCCTACATCTTAAGGATTCATAATGTAATTTATCTCAAAATATGCCACAAATAAAAATGATCTTTAATATATTAAGATCAACAATTACATACAAATTTATCGTAGCATTATTTTATTCTTATACCATAAAATCGCATACATTAGAGTATATTATTCATAATGATATGTATCAAGTTTAATTATCATTGACACTAAATTTCATTATTATATTAGCGCAAATATTTGTGGGCACACTTTTTGAATCACCATCCTTATCATTTTGGAATAAAACATGCAGTTGGCCAATTTTGTTGGCATCTTTTATATTGTTCAATACTTAATCCAATGAATAGTGGGAATTTTTTTTGGGAAATCTTCAAGTGACACTTAGATGATCTTGTAGCATTTATTGACATATTGAGGAGATTTATTGCAAGAAATTTGGATATTTCTTATTTTCTATGATTCTCATGACAACTTTTTCATCTCTCATCAACATGATACAATTTTAATATATATGTACATACATACATACATACATACATACACACACATACACATACATACATATAGAGATACATAGATATAGAGATACATACATACATACATACCTATATATATTCCATTCAAGAAACTAGGAAAATATTAAATTATGCAAAAACTTGCATTGCAATTTTCATTGATGTCCTTATTCTAGAGAAAATTGTTAGATTCAATAAATAAATTAAGAGAAAATTGCTACAGTAGAATAAAGTTTATCTATTTAGTCTCAAATAAAAAAACAATAATATAAAAAATATTCAATAAAAATATAAAAAATATCTGCTCACTAGATATTGGAGTTACTAATCTAATTTCAAGAAATTTTGAAATAATATTTCTTCTATAAAAGGATATGAATTATAGTAAAATGTCACTCACTATCAATAAGAAAAAATTAATATTAAATTTTATAATAAATAACTAGGAAATTTTTCTTTTCTTTTTTTTTAATTTAAAAATTGAATCTATAGATAAATTGATACAAATCGATAGTCAACATCAATTTTAATTTCTTAATAGTTTTTTGGATATAATTGGAATAATTTGTTGAAATAAAGTGCTATTTCTTTTACCCAATAAGGTTGAAAAAGTGAGACACATCATTGTGCATTCACATGTACTAATAGTCACATTAATCTCAATCTTAGTTCCATACATTATTAGCCACATTAGTATCAACTACATTAGAACATTAGAACTTTTCTTGGTATGTTGAATCAATATACATACACCTAAAAATAAATTAAAATTCTATAAGAAATTTAATTTTCTTCCCTATACATCATTTACAAGTACTAACAATCACACTAATTTCAATCATAGTTCCATATAGTATTACCTATATTAGTCTCAACTACATTAGAAATTCACATATTTTCTTGGTATGTTTCAACCTACATAAACCTAAAAATAAATTGAATTCTATCAAGAAATTTAATTTTCTTCCCTATACATATAACACAAACCTTTACTCAAAAAATATATACAAAAGTGGTACAATTTTTTTAACAATATCACATAAATCATTGAAAATGTTACACATGCTTGACTATGATACATGGATGGCCTAGTCTAGGACTAGGCCTTAGGCCTAATTCTTTCCTAGAAATTGAA
>VDFB02161109.1:53794-68226 GCA_007258455.2 Sequoia sempervirens | reverse complement strand
CTTCTCCAATTTTCCTGATGACCTTGAAAGGGCCATAGAAACATGGCTTAAGTTTTTTTGCTCCACTCTTCTTGAGAGTAGACTGTCTGTAGGATTGAAGCCTCAAATAGACCATATCTCCCACCTCAAATAAACGCTCAACACGTTGTTGGTCAACGTATAGCTTCTACTGATTCTGAGCATGGCGTAGATTATCCTTAAGTGACCTCAAGGTGTCTTGACTTTGCTGCAACATATCTTTCATTGAGGATCCCTACTATCACCAAACACCAAGTCTACGAAGCTAGGAGCTTCATAACCATAGAGAGCCATGAATGGAGACATTTTTATCGACATATGATAGAAAGAGTTGTAACAATACTCTCCCAAATGAAGCCTTTTTACCCATGCTTTTTGCTGCCTTGATACATAGTTTCTGAGGTAGCCTTCCAACCATTTATTCACTATCTTTGATTGGCCATTAGTTTGCGGGTGATAACTAGTGCTTGGAGTGAGCACTGTACCACTCAATCCAAAAATTTCTTTCCAAAATGCACTAAGAAACTTGTCCCTATTACTAACAATATTTTGTGGAAATCCATGCAAACAGAAAACTTCTGTGAAGAACAACTCAGGTACTTGAGTTGTTGTAAATGAACTTGTGATAGCAAAGAAGTGAGAAAACTTGGTCACTCTATCCACCACAACATAGATGCAATATCTCCCTTGCACCTTTGGCAACCCCGTGATGAAATCCATTGCAATACTTTCCCATTTTTTATTGGAAATGGGTAGGGGCTGCAACAAACCAACTGGAAAAGTATGTTCATTCTTGTTCATCTGACAAGTTGGACACTCCCTTATGTAGCGTAAGACTTCATCTTTCATACCTTTCCATGAAAATCTTCCACAGATCTGCTTGTAAGTCTCGAAATACCCTTGATGACCAGCAAAATGAATGTCATGAAAAGACTGCAAAACCTTCTTCTTAAGCTTGGATTCAAGCACCAAGAAGATTCTACCTTTATATTGAATCAATCCATCAACCAACTGATATCTTTTATCTTGCAAACGACCCTCAACAATGCTGGTTGCAAACTGATTTTTTGCATAATCAGCAACAATTTGCTCCTTCCAATCTGCAGTGACTTCAACCAAAGAGTTCAAATGAGGCCTTCTAGAAAGAGCATCAGCTACTATGTTATCTTTCCCTTTGACATATTCAATGTCAAAGTCGTAAGATTGAAGCTTACTCACCCACTTTTGTTTCCTTTCATTCAAATATTTTTATGCATGAAGTGCTTGAGACTGTTATGATTAGTCTTCACTACAAACTTACTCCCCACCAAGTACTGTCTGAACTTGGCTAATGTGTGCATGATTGCAAGCATCTCCTTGTCATAAATTGAGTATGTTCTTTTAGCTCCTCTCAATTTTATGCTCTCAAAGACAATAGGGTGTTTGTCTTGCATAAGAACAGCCCCAACTCCTTCACCTGAAGCATCACATTGCAATTCAAGCAATTTCGTGAAGTCGGGTAGAGCCAACACTGGACAAGAACTCATGATTTGCTTGAACTTGTCAAACACAACTTGTGCCTTATCTGTCCATAAGAAAGCTCCCTTCTTGGTAAGATCGGTGAGGGGGGCTTCCATCTAAGAATACCCCTTCATTTCTGTAGAAGCCACACAACCCCAAAACCCTCTTCAAATGTGACACATTCTTTGGAGGCGGCCAATCCAAGATTGCTTTGACCTTTTTTGGATCAACTCTAACTCCCTTAGAGCTGATAATGTGGCCAAGATAAAGCAGCTTCGTAATTCCAAATTCATACTTTGATTCCTTTACAAATAAACACTCTGCTTCCAAAATACTAAGCACTTCTTCCAAGTGCTTTAGGTGCTCTTCCCATGACATGTTAAATATGAGAATGTCGTCAAAGAATATGAGCAAAAACTTCCTCAACTGCTACCTAAAGATCTTGTTCATGCAAGACTAGAAAGTTGCAGGCGCATTCGTCAAACCGAATGGCATGGCAAGGAATTCATAATGCCCAAAATGACATCTAAAGGAAATTCTCTCAATATCCGACTCCCTCATCCTTATTTGGTGATAGCCTAATCTAAGATCAATCTTAGAAAAGTACATAGCTCCATGTAGCTCATCAATGAGCTCATCTATTTTGGGAATTGGATATCGGTTCTTAATTGTTTTCTGATTCAATGCATGGTAGTCAACACACATGCGCACTGTTCCATCCTTCTATTTGACCAGCACCACTGTTGAAGCAAAGGGACTCTTGCTCAGGCGAATGTGACCCATATCCAAGAACTCTTTGATAGCCTTTTCAATTTCATCTTTCTGCTTCTTTGGGTAGTGGTAAGGAGTTGTTATGACCGGCTTTGCACCTTCTTCAAGTTCTATCACATGCTCACAACCTCTTTTAGGAGGTCTCCCAGGAGGTATACTACCAAATGCTTTACTCTTCTTAGTGATCAAGGCTTGAATATTAGGATGATAGTGCCTCTTATCTTCCACTGGATAAGTTGGTAAGATCATGCATTCCGCTGCCCACTCCACTTGATTATGACGAATCATCCTTTCCATTCTCTTGAATGATACAATTCAAGGGCCTCCATTTGACATCCCTCTCAACACTACCCTATTTCCATCCGATTGAAACTTCAGCTCCATTGTTTGCAAATTCAATGTGATCTCTCCAATAGATCACAGCCATTGTATCCCAATCATCGCATCAGTATCACCAATGCCTACAAGATAAAATCCATCCTTCACTTCATAATTTGTAAGAACCCTTGTTCTTCCTGATCATAAACTTCTGATTTTTGCCTCAAGGGACTTTCACAAACACTTTTTCTTATAGCCTCAGTCTTGCTGGTTTTGGGTTTCAGTTTGTTTTGTTTTGATGTTTCTTTATGCCAATGATGTTTAGATGCTTGAAAATGATTGCTAAGATGTCTAACAATGCAATAGAAGTAAATTGCAAGTATTTTTGGTGTTGCTCAAATGCATATAGATGACCTAATTATGTGAAATGAACACCTACAGCCATGGACTATTTTTACAAACAGTTGGCATGCAAGACTCAACTTCAATCTTCTTATTCAATGCTGATATTAAATGAACTGATTACAAACTCTGATTATTATGCACAACAAGCATATTACAATGACTGATTCTCCCACTACGAATCCCTATCATGACAAGATTATGCAATGCCTTAATGGTTGCGATTTGCTACAGTCTGATTACGAAGCATATAACATGAGATTACAATGAAATGAACTTGATACATGTAGCTGGAATGCTATGTTAGTGATGACACAAAACTTGAAGATTATAGCAATAAAAATATATATATTTCTCATGCATGAATCGCTGCCCTCATAATGATGTCTCTGGCAGTCAAGGGAATCTTCAATAAACAGATTGCAGCCCACTCGAACCTCCACCAAATACCACCTAAAACCAGCAGCTATGGTCTAGGGATGGAGTTATCCACTTCTCCCATGAAATTGATACCTCTATGATGTCACATGAATAAAATCATCCTCCTCCTGATTGCTGGTCAACCCCATGATGGCAGCAAATATGATGTGGATGATAATCAAAATCTCCAATGTAAATCGTCCCACAAATGCAAGAATAATATCCTCCAAAACTTTCCTGTAAGCTACCAATAACTTCTAATGCAATCCCCAAATCGACCTCTGCAAATTATCTTCAATAACAACTTAGACTGACAAATGTCTTTAAACCCTTTTCGAACAATCTTCATAAATGAGCTCAATATTGACTCCTGAATGAAGCCAATCCACAGGGAAACCCTTCGGAAGATCTTTCACAACCTCAGTTATGCCAATCAATGAGAGTTTTTGTTCCCAATGATCAATAAATGTAGAAATTGTAGAAACCCTAGGTTTCTTCGTCTCCACAGCAAAGTTCTTCACAATCAAATATCAAATCCTGGATGAATGCAATAGCCTTTGTTGATCCCTTTTTATAATCTCCCCAAGAAGAGGTCGACCCATCTAGAAGGTTCTTTTCAATCATTAATAATAATATTAAATGTGCATTTAATAACTTTATTATAATTCCTCAAAGTGGGTGCCCAAATTAATTATTCATTTAATGTACTTTAAGTCATTAAATGGCCCCTTAAGACATCAAGTTATAATATAACTTTATAATATACTTTTAATGATTAATTATTATTAAAATCGCCTTTATTAATAATTAAATAATATATTTTGCACATTACTCCTTATTTTACCCAGCCAATTGAAAACTGGGATCAACACTGAACTCACCACATGTCCAGGTGCCTTACTATAAATAGAAACACTAGACTCTCATGACCTGCTGACTTACTATAAATAGTCAGTGAAACTGAGTCTTGAATCACCAAACGAAGGCCAATCCTGAACCACCCAAAGCTTTGGAGAAGAAACCACTCTGATATTTGCCAAACAAAACCCTCTAACCATCTGCCTTAGCCTACGAGGGCCAATTAATAGGTCAATCTTCCGAGAGCTAGAGTGAACTAAAAAGGGGTTATTACATAATTGCCCAACTACATGGAAAGGTTGGGAATTCTTCTATTCCAAGACAATGTGAATCCATCGGCCACCATCACTTTGAAGCCTTCAAACTCCTCCGTCTTGAGGCCTCTCTTTGCAAGCAACCCTTTGTCTATGAAGTTATGAGTTGCTTTAGTATCAATTAGAGCAACAATTCGTTGTGAATCAATCACTCCATGGACTCGAAAAGAATCACTCTTTTAAAAGCTCAAGAGTTGTGCCAAAGCACTACCTCCTCCATTTTCTTTTGGTTCCTCTTCTAGAGCTTCTTCTTCATCATTGCCTATTGATACATACTGCTAATCAGACATATCAGATTCTGATCCGGAATTAGAATAAGCTTCCATGTGATGTGATTTTCCCTTTCCATAGCATTTGTGACCTTTTGACCAAGGCTCATGGAATGTATAACAAACTCCATCTTTTCTTAACTGCTCACGGAGCTCATTAGACATCTTCTATGGAAACTTCTTAGGCTGATTTGATGAATGCTTCTTATCCTTGTGACTAAAGGATTTGGACTGAAATTTTGGCTTTGTGGTAGCCAACTCCATGGTCCTTGATTTCTTGATTGCTTCATCAAGAGTTGGTGGATCAAAGGCTTTGACCCTGTAATGACCCTGCTCAAATCTGGTTGAAAACTTCTAATTTTTGACCTTGGTAATTTTGTCAAACACTTTGCATACAAGGGTCATATGACTGATATAACATTTCAGTTTGCTTCAATGGTACTTTCCTTCACTTAACATTAATAAGAATGCTTGCAAATGATTCTAATTTGTCTAACAATGTCCTAACATGAATGTGCAACTTATTTGACAATATTCAATGCATATGTATAATCTAAACCTGAGAAATGATCACCTACAGCCAACTGGTATTTTGTCAAACAGTTGGTATGAAACTACGATGTTGGTAATAACATCTACAGCCTATTGGCATTTCGACAAACACTTGGCCAGTCCTCTATTAAGCTGATACAAATGATTTTAAAATACATAAGACTATCATATATGACTCCCAAATGCTGATATTTTATTTGAAATGCAATCTACCTTACAATGGTAGCAAATTGAATGCCAAGACTCTTGGCTTACAATATAACAGTGCCAAATCTGATTGCAAGAGTGCTCCTACAGCTGCAACTAATTACAATGCCAAATGTCCTATACTCAACTGGAAATTACAATCCCTTTTTGCTAATAAAGTCTAAACTAAATGCAATATAATATTAAACAAAGAACCTGGAATTGTGGCTGCCTTGAAATAAAAATTTGATTCTCTTGGGTTTTGATGTATTTGTCTCTAAAATAGCAGTGCCCAGCCTTCCCACGCCTTGACCTTGCCTTGTAAATTTTATTTGAATTTATTTCTCTTCTTATCTTGAAATCGCACCCCTGTAGCTAGCCATCCTTGTTTGTGATCAAAATTATCATATAAAATGTATACTGCCTCCAGCATCTCCTTTCATGCTTTAAATGTCATCTCCATATCCTCCTAAGTGCGGAACCCTCAGTTGAAAGTAGATCGATGCGAAGAATAAACCTCCTCTCTGAAAATCGTGGTATCAAAAACTGCCAGCATGCCTTAAATTTCAGAATTTAACATCAGATTATGAGAAATGCAAATCGACTTGAATAGATGAGACTCCCAACACAAATATCTTCAACTCCAAATTCCAATCAAACTTTGTAGCTGAAAGTATAAAGTGTTCTAAAGCCAGCAAATTGTTCTCCTTAAGTGCAAACGAACCTCCTTCAAAATTGGCCTTTGGCCACTAATTTTGGTGTAAATGAGAAGTCTGAAGTAACCTCTCCCTTAGCTGCAATAATTCAAGTGATATTTCACACCCTCAAAATTGCTATCAATAGGAAGTTTTCGTTTCCTATGAAAAAGAAGTAATCTGCAGAAACCCTAGGCTCCACAAGATGAATTATCAAATATCAACTTCAAATTTGGGTGCTAGGAAATGAGCCCTCAATGTCTATTTATTCTTTTTCCTCAATAGGTCGGCCTCCTTCTAGAACTTTTTCAAGTCACCTTCTAGAAGAAATATTATTTTATTACTTTAATATTTTAATATTGCACTTTATAATAATATAAAATATAACCCAACTCCTAAAGTGCAATATAACATTATAATATAAAAATAAGGTTTCCAAAAATAGAAATATCTATGATGATACTAGGAAAACCTTTATGAAATCACAAAATGAGCCAACCAATCAACTGGGTATTTGCCAAACGACCCTCTAATCAAGCCCCATTAGCCTATGAGGATTAGGAATAAGCTAATTCCTCTAAACTCCAATGCTCATGAAAAAGGGGACATTACAAACCCAACCCTTCAATGGTTCCATCAATCCTTTAGTAAACAACACTACAAGCCCCCTTTCAATGATGTTGGGCACCATCACTGACAACCTTTGAAAATCTATAACATATGAGTCTAATGAACCATGTTGCTTCAGTTGCGCAAACTCACGAAATCTTACTTCTGGATCCTTGTTATCAAACCTTTCTGTCAACTTGTTTGTAAACTCCTCATAGATGTGAATGAGATTATGGCCAGAGTGACCAACCTATGATAACACCATTCATGGGCAACTCCGTCCAAATGTAAGGTGGTGAACTTGATGGCGTCTTCTTCTGGCATCAGTCTAAGTGAAAGGTAGTTGTCAAGATTTTGCACCCACGACCTTGACGAACACTTATCACTCCCATCAAAATGAGCCAAGGTAACTTTACCAAGGGCTTGATGATAATCTATTCTAGGAGCTATAGGAGCACAATAATCAATCTTCCGCCTCCTCTTCTCTTCTTTTGATTCATGTATTGATCTAGTGATATGGCATCACGAATCTCAGCTGGAAGCGAAGCATACTCCATGTAGCTATTTCTCACATCATCCGCCAAAGACATCTCGGCTTCAGCTGGTGGTTCTTCCTTTGGAATGAAGTTTGGAATGAGAGGTCTAGAGGCTGATCCTCTAGTGGTTGCAACATGTTGGCCAATTGTTCTATCTCTACCATTTGTCTCTGAAGCATTGTTCTATCCAACATGATTTTGTTGAAGTAGGGACTGATTTTGAGTCAAATGTCGATCCATCTATGCCAAGAAACATGACATCATGTCCAACATGGTGTCAAACTTCTTTTCGGCTCTAGCTTCTCTTTCTTCCATTGAAAGTCTACCTCCTTCTGCCATGGTCTTGTTGATGTGATTTTTGTGACCGCACCAATCAGCAAAACAAAGTAATCTGAAGGCTACTCCATTCTCTCTTGATCAAAGAATTTTGTGCGCTAAGATTGTGAGAAAGATCGCATGTTCAACTCCAAGGTTCCGAAATGCTTTGGAATACCCTCAGTAGGTTCGTTGTGATATGTTGTTTACACGAGGGGACTTACACAATTGTTCATAAGGCTTGCAGCTGACAACAGATGGATGATTGGAAGGGAATTTATGCAATGCAGATGATTTAGCTATAAGGTACATTTTCCTAAAACTAACCAGAAATATACGGAATGTAAATGAGTATAGGAATAAGAAAATATATGTTCTATCTAAAGATGGAATGCGGGATCAATTTTGGAAAACTTCAACCAAACTCTGCTCCACCTCACGTTGGACAACTTACGCAAAGTTAGTGCAATCTTCAAGGGGATGGCAAGAAATTTTCAAGTCACAATCCAGCATCAAGACACCGTCAAGACAACGCATACCAAGGCGTGAATAATAACTGAAGTTAGGCTTATAAAATGCTCCAGTTGACCACACAAGGAAAACTTGCCGTCAGCAAGCTGCTAGTGGTATGGACTAAAACGAAGTTGCCTCGATTAACACCACAAATCCACAACTAACATCTACTTGCATGAAATAAAAAAATTACGCTACTTAAAGCTACTTTACGCTACTTGAAGTAGAAGGGATGAAGAAACCTCGCTAGCTATCCATAACAAAGACGAATTTCACCATCAATGAAAAATCTTTTATTATGAAAGTTTTCACAACAATCTCTTACAAAAAATTTCAAAGGAAAACTTTCCTTCTCCAAACTATGCTAAGCTATCAAACTATCTCTCTGCTCTAATCTCTAGTCTGATCTACTCTCTAATTCTAATTTTAATTTCTAATGAATTACAAATGAGGGGGGGATGCCCCTTTTATAGATAGCCCAGTCCAATGTACGGCTTGGATTACAATCAAATGAATGGCTTAGATTAAGCCACCTCAGCCCTAACCCTAAAAACTGCCAGAATGGGGAGTGGTACAATAAATGAATCAAAGATTCCCACTCACTCCCAAAATAGTAAAGGAAATTAATTCCCACAATCAGTTCTCCAGAAGGTCATCATCCAGAAGTGCATTTCCATTCTCCTTTTCCTTGGCTGCAAACTCAATGAACCTGGTAAGCACAGCCTCAACCTCCTGAACCGAGATCGATAGAATACGATCAAGCTGAAATTCCAACACCGTGACCGACTGTTCATGCCGTGTGCAAGATTTTCTCCAAGCAACTAGAGCATCATGTGTATTCTGAATCAAGCTAGAGAAAGTCAAAATATTTTCAAAGTCATCCTACACAAAAGCCTTCACCTCTGAAAAGAAAGGCAGCAGCCCACTCAATCCATGAGTAGTCACCTCATCAGGATTCAGCCATCTAGCAAAGATTGCCTCAAAGGCGTTCAGGACTCCATCAATGATGTTCGTCATAGCCTTCCTGACTCTGGTTGAATCCGTCTGTGCTGCATCAAAGAACCCACGTCCTGTGACTACTGAAGAGTACCATCCAGCAAAATTGTACCTATCACCCTCCTGAATAACTCCTCCATCAATTAGCATCTGCAAAGGGGTATGCATCAATGCTTCCAAACACTGAATAACTTTGCTCTGATAGACAGAAGCATCACCCCAGGCCTGATCGACTGCCTCCACTCGTGCCATAATGCCGAAAGCTTGCTGGTAAGCATGAGCAAGATCTTCCATGAATTTCTCTGTCTCAGCACGAACACCTATAAACCATTTGTCTGCCTCCTATGCCATCTTCCTCAAATCTTCTAGGCCATTAACAGATTCCCTAGATAACTTGGCTAGAAGCTCAAGTGTCGGAATCTCCTGCCCACAAGGACGAGACAAATGCTACATGTATCCTATCAAGGTCTTATGCTCTTTCTTCAATTTCTTGTACTTCCCTTCAGTCCTGAGCAATCTGTCCTTAAGCGCCTGATAGGAGTTATCACACTCCTCAATGATTTGTGCTCCTGTGGGACGACCTAACTCCAAAGTGGTGATCATGTAATTTTCTGGAACTGCTTCATCTCGATCACAATCAACCCTAGGTACAGCAACGTGAAGGGTGCGAGAGCCATCCTCATCTGTTGAGATCTTCGAAAATTTCCTAGCTCTCTTCTTGGGTGGAGGTGCTCTAATCCTACTCAAAAATTCCTCTATCTCTACTGCTGGATCAGCCTATTCACTGGGGCTCCTTCTCATTCTATCTCTAAGCCAATCAGGTACTATCTACTATACATCAAATAGCTGCTCCTCTCTAGCTTCCTCCTCACGGACTTGTTCTACTTCAATTTCATTCTGGCGAGGCTCATCGGCCTCTAATGGCTGAGTATCTCTTGAAACTGCATCATCCTCTAGAGCCGTCTCTAGCTCATGCTGGAAGTGTGTGTTGGTAGTAGTTTCCTCATCTTCCTCCTGCTGATCATCTCTAGTGGGCGCATTAACACTTTGGCCAACTGATTCTCTCCGTGGTGGCTGATTTTCCTCATGTAACTCCTGCCCCTGATTCAATGCATTTCTCTAATCATCAAATAGCGAAACCTCCTTATACTTGGAGAATGTGTCTCCAATGGCCTAGGTGACTCAACCACAACTCTCGGAGGCTCGGGCTGAACTGGCTCCTTCCTTCGAGATTCTGGACCTCGAGTAATCTGTTTCTTCCTCCTGGTAGTGGGCATCCTATGATCTCCCATCAAGTTGTAAGTCAAAGGAATTGACCTACTCTTCAATCTGCTTACATGCCTCTCAACCCATGCTCTGGTGAAAGTCATGACTGGAATACAAAGCGTATCCAAATCAGCTGCTCTGACCAATCTGGGAGTGGAAGTGGCGTGTCCCTTACTGCCTCATAATCTGGATGGAGAACATTTATGTCCTCATCCACCTGGTCTGGTACTGGAATAATTTCACACTCTCTAATCATACCCAATGGTAGCCTTGAAAACATTTTTTTCCTGACTTCAGCATCATTTGATGCACCAACCCAGTAATCCTCAATATTCGCCTTATGCTTGAACTCTTCTGACAGTATCCATCTGATATTGTTGTGTGGGTCATAATGATGTCTGCTGGTGTGATAATAAAAATGAAAGAACTGAAGCTCATTTTCAGCTTCTCTGGCTGCCTGAAGTGGACACACCTCGTCTAAATTTCCCATGACAATCGGGAAGTCAATTCCTCCCTTCTTCTTTCTTTTCTGAATCTTATCATAGGCAACAAGTTGCCTAGATATCTCTAACATCAAGATTCTATTGGTTGGGTACTTAGGCAATCTGTATGGGTACGAAGAAAAACCTTGCAGTCTGATATAAGAAAATTTTGGAAACTGAACAAACAAGCACCCATACCTTTCTATGTAATGTCCCCCTTTTGATGGAAACATTTGAACCCGAATCTTGCAACCAAAGTATTGCTCAAAGAGACATTGGAATGTTTAGAGATCAATAAGTTCAGTGATAAAAACTAATAGATCCGGAAATGGTATAAATATTTTTTTCACGTCAGGGAGTTATTCATTTATTCTTATCACTTCTATGAATGATTCTTCTATGGGTGGACATTAATCAATAGGTAAAATTCTATTCTATCATTGGTCGCTATAGTGAGTGAATAGCCATCATTGCTTAGCCATTATTACCTATAAGACTCAATAATTGTTGCAAACATTATTATTGGATAGTTGTAAGTAATACCTATCTGTATATGTTATATTTGTTAATCCCCTATTATGTATATAAGGATCACAATATTTATATATCTAGGTTCACATCTATTATTTATTAGCTTTTCATTTAATTCAATATACTTATGCATCATAATATATTTCACAAATCATTAGATATTAAGTATATTTATAAGCGTCACTGATATATAGCTAAATCTTTCCACATATTATTATATTATTCCATACGGTAATGGTACTCATACCTGATGAGTGGCAGAATTTTTTAACTTGTACGAGCATTATACATTTCTTAATCCTATACCTTGATTGACCATCACGTCTGGCACCCAAGACTTCAAGCGACCCTCATATGCGCAGGAGTTACCTTTAAAAACTGCACGTAGGTGACCAGGGACCATCCACGTCCAGATTTGAGTATGATATTATACTGTCTGAAGCTCACGACTTCTTCTGATGAGGTTACGCACTCAACAACCAGGTTCCTGTGGCGACTGAAGATGCCCAGCTCAAGTCGCTCGGTATTGCTTCACCAATATCAACCATTATAAATATATATGGTGTCGTGATGAAGAATATCCCTGTAGAAACCCTAGGTTTCCCCTTCTTCTGTATCTGACTGTTTTTCTGAAGTTTTTCTGAAGTTTTGGTTTTTTTGTAATTTTTGGGTTTTTTGCATGTAATTGAAAGAATGCGATTTTGCTTGAAAATAATAATAAATTCTATAAAAATGCTAAATGGCCAACATGCATAGGAAATACAAGAAATATTGAAGGCGCTTCATCTATTGTTCATATGGGCTCAATACAACATAGATCTGATAGCATGCAATAAAGAATACAATCTTTTATTGAGAAAAAACCTGGTAAACAGCAAGCTGTAGATGATCAAAATCTGGTACGGCTGAGTTGTTTTCTCCTTTCTCCTCCTGTCTGGTAATCCCCAATGCCTTCTGGAACCCCAGCGTCCTCAAAGAAGCAACTGGAAGTCTGAAAGGGAGGCGTTTCTCTTGAAGACTAAAGTACGGCTCAAGGACAGAAAGTACGACCTGCAGCAAGGTACGGCCTGTCAGAAACAGCAATAAAGAATGTACGGCCTCCTCTGAATTCACTGTCCAAGACTCTGATAATGGTGCGCCTTGATGAATAGATATTCTCTGGATGCAAACACTGAAAAGAACTCTGAAGATAATAAATTCTCTGAAGATCAATGATTTCCTCTGAATGAAGAAACCTCTGCTGGCAATAAATCAAGTGTTATTTCACACCCTCTGAATTGCTTCCGATGGAGATGGCTCGTTCCCCAAGGAATTCGAACTTGAAACCCTAAAGTCTCTTGCTCAGATCAAAGTTGATCAATCTCAAAATCAATAATCATCATAATGGCACAAAACCCAATGCAAATGCACTATATTGCTCAAAAGTGCGATTTCCTCAAGAATAGGGTTTATTAAAATATTTGACTTTTTAATTCTTTTATTATTTCAATAGTCTCAGCCAAAATTTAATAATAAAATATAATTATCAATCTGGCCCCTTCTGATGATGGCGACCCCCTCAAATAGAATCACTTAAGTTATAATTTAATATTATAACTTTATATTATAATCATCAATAATTAATATTTAATTAATACAATTAAATATTAATATCTCCCTCGTTACTCATCCGATGACTGATCCGTCTGAAGCTGACGAACTCTGAAGTGATTCTGAACGCTACCAAATCCATACTGCTAAAAATAGTAGGGGTCCCACGCTGACTACCAGGAATTGCTAAAAATAGCACATTCTGCAAAAAGTCTCCGATCGAGCCCAAACGAAAGCCTACTAATCAAACTCTGCCAACTGAAGCTGAGCCAAGCTCCAAAGTGACCCTCTATCTAGTCCATTAGCCTACGAGGGTCGTATGATAGGCCAATCCTGTGCTCCGAGAGATGTCACTGAGAAGGGGACATGACAATCCCACAACCACCCTAACACCTACTTGAGTCCCGACAGTATATTATATGGGTCCTTTATAAATCGAGGCCAATATTATTCCCCATCTACCAAAAATTACCCATACTCTGTCTGATCATCCGAGTAAATAAAACGCTATCCCTTAAGTATTAGATAGCTTTCCCAAAGGGTGCGACTACTCGGGAGGGGTCGCACCATTAATTGGTTTACTTATTATTTTAACTATAAGATCCGAACATTTATATTAGCCTTGAATATTAATGTCAATTATTTTAAATTATTATTATTATTATATCTATATATATTAATGTAATATGTAATATTCAATATATACATTCAAATATCAAATATAAGATGTATACATATATATATAATTTTATATATTCATTATTAGCATTATTTGTATTCTATAATAATCATAATTGTTCAATAATTATAATATTATTTTATATTCATTTTGTATACTTTAATGTTTATTATATATCATAATAACATTTATGATGATTTTATAATTGTAATATTGTCTTGGACAATTACAATTATGCGATATCACAAGATTAATTATTTTAATTATGTTTCTAAACGTCACAAAATCGGGGACATGATTCTATCAACTCCTAAGCTTCCCTCGAGATCCTGTGATGAGTCCGCTGCTGAAGTGATCTTGTTATATGCATGGTAAAGGCATCATTGACCTGCTTGTAATGGGAGGTGCTCGTCAGGTGCAGCTGCGGACAAGCCTCATGAATTCTGAACTGATGAGAGCTGCAACCAATTGGCTCTTTATATGAAATTCCTCTGTACTTTGTCACACAAGCCAACATGTAAACAAGGTAGGAGCCCATGTAAAATGTTTTTGTTCTTCTCAAACTTCGGAGCTGTTCATGTAAATTGTCACTAATCATCACAGCCCAGTTGA
>VDFB02161109.1:18208-53694 GCA_007258455.2 Sequoia sempervirens | reverse complement strand
GTTATCACACTCAATGATTTGTGCTCCTGTGGGACGACCCAACTCCAAAGTGGTGATCATGTAATTTTCTGGAGCTGCCTTATCTCAATCACAATCAACCCTAGGCACAACAACGTGGAGGGTGCGAGAGCCATCCTCATCTGTTGAGATCTTCAAGAACTTCCTAGCTCTCTTCTTAGTTGGAGGCGCACTGATCCTACTCAAAAATTCCTCCATCTCTACCGCTGGATCAACCTCTTCACTGGGGCTCCTTCTCATTCTATCTCTGAGCCAATCAGGTACAACCTGCTGTACATCAAACGGCTGCTCCTCTCTAGCTTCTTCCTCACGGACTTGTTCTACTTCTATTTCATTCTAGCGAGGCTCATCGGCCTCTAATGGCTGAGTATCTCCTGAAACTGCATCATCCTCTAGAGCCGTCTCTAGCTCATGCTGGAAGTGAGTATCAGTAGCAGTTTCCTCATCTTCCTCCTACTGATCATCTCTAGTAGGTGCATTAACACTCTGGCCAACTGATTCTCTTCTTGGTGACTGATTTTCTTCATGTAATTCCTGCTCCTGATTCAATGCATTTCTCTGATCAGCAAATAGAGAAACCTCTTGTATGCTTGGAGAGCGTGTCTCCAATGGCCTAGGTGACTCAATCACAACTCTAGGAGGCTCCGGCTGAACTGGCTACTTCCTTCGAGACTCTGGACCTCGAGTAATCTTTTTCTTCCTGCTGGTAGTGGGCGTCCTATGATCTCCCATCAAGTTGTAAATCAAAGGAATTGACCTACTCTTCAATCTGCTCACATGCCTCTCAACCTAGGCTCTGGTGAAAGTCATGACTGGAATACAAAGTGTGTCCAAATCAGCAATCTCTGGCTCCGACCAATCTGGGAGTGGAAGTGGCGTGTCTCTCACTGCCTCATAACCTAGATGGAGAACGTTCATGTCCTCATCTACCTGGTCTGGTATTGGAATAACTTCACACTCCCTGATCATACCCAATGGTAGCCTCGAAAACATTCTTTTCCTGACTTTAGCCTCATCTAATGTATTAGCCCAGTAATCCTCAATATTTGCTTTATGAACAAACTCTTCTGACAGTATCCATCTGATATTGTTGTGTGGGTCATAATGCTGTCTGCTGGTGTGATAAGAAAAATGAAAGAATTGAAGCTCATTTTCAGCTTCTCTGGCTGCCTAAAGTGAAGGACACACCTCGTCTAAATTCCCCATGACAATTGGGAAGTCAATTCCTCCCTTCTTCTTTCTTTTCTGAATCTTATCATAGGCAACAAGTTTCCTAGATATCTCTAACATCAAAATTCTATTGGTTGGGTACGAAGAAAAACCTTGCAGCCTGATATAAGAAAATTTCGTAAACTGAACAAACCAGCACCCATACCTTTCTATGTAATGTCCCCCTTTTGATGGAAACATTTGAACCCGAATCTTGCAACCAAAGTATTGCTCAAAGAGACATTGGAATGTTTAGAGATCAATAAGTTCAATGATAAAAACTAATAGATCCAGAAATGGTATAAATATTTTGTTCACGTCAGGGAAATATTCATTTATGCTTATCACTTCTATGAATGACTCTTCTATGGGTGGACATTAATAGGTGAAATTATATTCTATCATTGGTCGCTATAGTGAGTGAATAGCCATCATTGCTTAGCCATTATTACCTATAAGGCTCAATAATTGTTGCAAACATTATTATTGGATAGTTGTGAGTAATACTTGTCTGTATATGTTATATTTGTTAATCCCCTATTATGTATATAAGGCTCGCAATATTTATATATCTAGATTCACATCTATTATTTGTTAGCTTTTCATTTAATTCAATATACTTATGCATCATAATATATTTCACAAATCATTAGATATTAAGTATATTTATAAGCGTCACTGATATATAGCTAAATCTTTCCACATATTATTATATTATTCCATACGGTAATGGTACTCATACCTGATGAGTGGCAGACTTTTAAACTTGTGCGAGCATTATACATTTCTTAATCCTATACCTTGATTGACCATCACGTCTAGCACCCAAGACTTCAAGCGATGCTCATATGTGCAGGAGTTACCTTTAAAAACTGCACGTAGGTGACCAGGGACCATCCACGTCCAGATTTGAGTATGATATTACACTGTCTGAAGCTCACGACTTCTTCTGATGAGGTTACGCACTCAACAACCAGGCTCCTGTAGCGACTGAAGATTGCCCAGCTCAAGTCGCTCGGTATTACTTCACCAATATCAACCATTATAAGTATATATGGTGTCGTGATGAAGAATATCCCTCAGAGAAACCCTAGTTTCCTCCGTTTCTCAAATCTGACAGTTTTGTTTGTCTTTTCTGACGTTTTTGGGTTTTTTTGTAGTTTTTGGGTTTTTTGCATGTAATTGAAAGAATGCGAATTTGCTTGAAAATAATAATAAATTCTATAAAAATGCTAAATGGCCAACATGCATAGGAAATACAAGAAATATTGAAGGCGCTTCATCTATTGTTCATATGGGCTCAATACAACATAGATTTGATATCATGCAATAAAGAATACAATCTTTTATTGAGAAAAAACCTGGTAAACAGCAAGCTGCAGATGATCAAAATCTGGTACCGCTGAGTTGTTTTCTCCTTTCTCCTCCTGTCTAGTAATCCCCAATGCCTTCTGGAACCCCAGCGTCCTCAAAGAAGCAAACTGGAAGTCTGAAAGGGAGGCGTTTCTCTTGAAGACTAAAGTACGGCTCAAGGACAGAAAGTACGGCCTGCAGCAAGGTACGGCCTATCAGAAACAGCAATAAAGAATGTACGGCCTCCTTTGAATTAACTGTCTAGGACTCTGATAATGGTGCGCCTTGATGAATAGATATGCTCTGGATGCAAACACTGAAAGAAACTCTGAAGATAATGAATCCTCTGAAGATCAATGATTTCCTCTGAATGAAGAAACCTCTGCTGGCAATAAATCAAGTGTTATTTCACACCCTCTGAATTGCTTCCGATGGAGATGGCTCGTTCCCCAAGGAATTCGAACTTGAAACCCTAAAGTCTCTTGCTCAGATCAAAGTTGATCAATCTCAAAATCAATAATCATCATAATGGCACAAAACCCAATGCAAAACCCTTTATCTCTTGAAAAGTGCGATTTCCACAAAGATAGGGTTTCATTAAAATATTTGACTTTTAATTCTTTTATTATTTCAATAGTCTCACCAAATTTAATAATAAAATATAATTATCAATCGCCCCTTCGATGATGTAGCCCTCAAATAGAATCACTTAAGTTATAATTTTAATATTATAACTTTATATTATAATCATCAATAATTAATATTTATTATACAATTAAATATTAATATCTCCCCTAGATTACTCATCCGATGACTGATCCGTCAGTGACGAACTCAAGTGATTCTCAACGCTACCAAATCCATAACTTCAAATAGTAGGGGTCCCACGCGACTACCAGAATTGCTAAAATAGCACATTCTGCAAAAGTCTCCGGAGCCCAAACGAAGCCTACTAATCAAACTCGCCAACAGCTGAGCTAAGTTCCAAAGTGACCCTCTATCTAGTCCATTAGCTCACGGTCGTATGATAGGCCAATCCTGTTCAGAGATGTGTCATCGAGAAGGGGACATGACAATCCCACAACCACCCTAACGCCTGCTTGAGTCCCGACAGTATATTATATGGGTCCTTTATAAATCGAGGCCAATATTATTCCCCCTCTACCAAAAATACCCATACTCTGTCTGATTATCCGAGTAAATAAAACGCTATCCCTTAAGTATTCGATAGCTTTCCCAAAGGGTGCGACTACTCGGGAGGGGTCGCACCATTAATTGGTTTAGTTATTATTTTAACTATAAGATTCGAACATTTATATTAGCCTTGAATATTTATTTAATGTCAATTATTTTAAATTATTATTATTATTATATCTATATATATTAATGTAATATGTAATATTCAATATATACATTCAAATATCAAATATAAGATGTATACACATATATATAATTTTATATATTCATTATTAGCATTATTTGTATTCTATAATAATCATAATTGTTCAATAATTATAATATTATTTTATATTCATTTTGTATACTTTAATGTTTATTATATATCATAATAACATTTATGATGATTTTATAATTGTAATATTGTCTTGGACAATTACAATTATGCGATATCACAAGATTAATTATTTTAATTATGTTTCTAAATGTCACAAAAATCGGGGACATGATTTTCTATCAACTCCTGAGCTTCCCTCGAGATCCTATGATGAGTCCGCTGCTGCAGTGATCTTGTTATATGCATGGTAAAGGCATCATTGACTCGCTTGTAATGGGAGGTGCTTGTCAGGTGCAACTGCGGACAAGCCTCATGAATTTTGAACTGATGAGAGCCGCAACCAATTGGCTCTTTATATGAAATTCCTTTGTACTTCGTCACACGAGCCAACATGTAAACAAGGTAGGAGCCCATGTAAAATGTTTTTGTCCTCAAACTCCAGAGCTACTCATGTAAATTGTCACTAATCATCATAGCCCAGTTGACAAGCTCTTTTCCTTCCAACACGAGGTTTATGTAATAGAACATCCATGGCTCAAAGATAAATGCCTGGGGGCAGCCTCCAACTCTGCTAAGCATCATGATGAAGTCGCAGTACTCCTGCTTCAAATCATTTGATATAATTTTCTTCGGCAACTTCGTACAAGAGGGCTTAGGATTGTTCATCCAGCGATAATTAATCATCTCTGCATATCTCTTGAACGTTGAAGCATACATTCGCTTAGCACGTTCTCTTGTCTTATAAATCATCTTTTCATGCGATGGGATTCTGAATGCTTCACCGATAGCTGTAGGAGTGAGGTTGGCGAACAATCTACCATCAAGTGAAACAATAGACCTATGATCAAATTCGTAGTAGTTAGCACACTCCATCATCAGCTCTGGACACTGAATAGCTGGCGGAAAACCAGCAACTACAAATAATCCACTTTGAACAATATTGTGAGAAGTGATTGAAGGGCGATGACTACTGTTGATGCGATTTTTGTGACCTCACCAATCAGCCGAAGAACAAAATAGTTTGGGGCTACTCCGTTCTCTCTTGATCAAAGTATCCCGTGCGCTAAGATTGCGAGAAAGTTTGCACGTTCAACTCCAAGGTTCCTTAAGTGCGAATAGACCCAGTTTGGTTGATGTGTATTGTTGTGTTCTTACGAGGGGAGACTTACGCAATTGTTCAGACTTCTTGCAATTAACAGTCGGTGTATGATTTGAAGGGGATTCTTGCATGTATGATTTGGCAATGTGGTTCGTTTTTTCTAAAACTAATCAGAAATATGCGGAAAGTAAAAGAGTATAGGGCCTAAGAAACTTATGCTCTACTCTAAATGCAAGACATGTGGAACTCAGTTTTGGCAGACTTCAACCAAATTTCACCTAGCCTCACGTCGGACAGCTTCGGCAAAATCAGTGCAATCTTCAAAGGGATAGCAAAATATGTTCAAATCATGATTTAGCATGCATACACCATCAGAACAACGCATATAAGCATACAAATCACAATCGAAGTTAAACTCAAATTATTTTCCAGTGGACCACGCAAGGCGAACTTATCATCAACAAGCCGCTAGTGGTATGGAATGAAAGAAGCTACCACAACAAAATTTCCACACATCAAAGTAAACTACTTGCATGAATTTAAGCTACTTGGATACAAAAGGAAGGAGAGACCTTGCTAGCTATTCATGACAAGACGAATTCCACCATCAATGAAAAGATCTATTATCATGAAAAGTATTACACAACAATCTCCACAAAAGTTTTCAAAGGGAAAACTTTCTTTCTTCTCCACACTATGCAAAATGCCTACAATGCTCTACTCTCTAGCTCTAGCTCTAATGCTAATGTCCAATACTACTGTCTAATGTGTACTGTCTACTGTGTTACAAATGAGGGGGACTCCCCCTTTATATAGCTAGCCAAGTCCCAAAAGACGGCTAGGGTTACAATCAATAGAGTGGCCAGAATCGTGCCACCTCAGCCCTAACCCTAAAAACTGCCAGAATAGGGAGTGGTACATTAAATGAATCAAAGATTCCCACTCACTCCCAAAATAGTAAAGGCAATAAATGCCCACAATCAGTCTTCTAGAAGATCCTCGTCCAGCAGTGCATTCCCATTTGCCTTCTCTTTGGCTGCAAACTCCACGAATCTGCGAAGTACAGCCTCAACCTCATGAACTAAAATAGGTGGAATGCAATCTAGCTGAAACTCTAACACTGTGACTGAATGCTCATGCCTTGCACAAGATTTTCTCCAAGCAATCAAGGAGTCCTGCGTGTTCTAGATCAAGGTGGAGAAAGTGGAGGTGTTCTCGAAGTCATCCTGTGTGAAGTTCTTCACCTTTGAAAAGAATGGTACCAGCCTACCCCTCAAATTATCAACATTCACCTCCTCTGGATTCAATCGGCTAGCAAATATGGCCTCAAAAATATTCTGAACTCCATCAATGATATTGGCCATGGCCTTATGTATCCTGGCTAAATCCGCCTGTGCCGCGTCGAAGAAACCATGCCCCGTGATTGTTGAAGAATACCACCTAGAGAAGTCATATCTGCCATTCTCCTAAATGACACCTCCATCAATCAGCAATCGCAACGGAACATGTCTCAATACCTCAAGACGTTGAATAACTTTGCTTTGGTAGATAGAAACATCGCCCCAAGCATGATCCACTGCATCCATTCGTGTCAAAATACTAGAGGCCTGCTGAAAAGCAAAAGCAAGGTCCTCCATAAACTTCTCTGTCTCGGCACGAACTCCTATGACCCACTTATCTGCTTCCTGCGCCATCTTTCCCAGCTCCATCAATCCACTGATGGACTCTCTAGGTATCTCCGCTGGAGGCTCTATCACTGGAATATCCTGCCCTCGAGAACGAGATAACTGTTGCACATATCCAATTAAAGCTTTGTGTTCTCTTTTCAACTTCTTATACTTCCCTTCCTTCCTGAATAATCTATCTTTGAGGGCAAGATAGGAGTTATCACACTCCTCTACAATCTGCGCACCAGTGGGGCATCCCAAAACCACAGTCGTGACCACATAATTCTCAGGCACTGCTTCATTTCGGTCACAATCAACTTGAGGCATGGCAACGTGAAGAGTACGGGAACCATCCTCTTCAGTGGAGATCTTCGAAAATTTTCTTGCCTTCTTCTTCTGTGGAGGTGCACTGATCCTATTCAAAAACTATTCCATCTCAACTGCTGGATCAATCTCCTCGCTGGGGCTTCTTCTCATCCTTTCCTTAAGCCAATCAAGCACATTATACTGTATATCGAAGGGTTGTTGTTCCTGTGCCTCTACTTCTCAAACTTGCTCAACCTCTACATCATTCTGGCGAGACTCATTGTCCTCAAGTGGCTGAGTGTCTCCTGAAACTATATCATCATCATCATTCATGGCCGCCTCTAACTCCTGCTAAAACTGAGGGTCAGTGGTAGTCCCCTCATCATCCTGCTGATCAATCCTACCAGGTGCGTTGACGCTCTGGCCAACTGACTCTCTCCGTGGAGGCTGAATATTATCCTGTACCCCTTGCACCTGATTCAGTGCATTCCTCTGATCAGCAAACAAAGAAACCTCCTGTATACTTGGAGAATGTGTCTCCAATGGTGACGCAACTGTGACTCGTGGAGGTTCTGGCTGAACGGGCTCCTGTCTAACTAGCTCTTTCTTTTTGGACTCTGGACCTCGTGTAATCTGTTTCTTTCTGCCAGTGGTGGGTGTCCTGTGATCTTCCATCAAATTGTAAGTCAAAGCAATTGACCTACTCTTCAACCTGTTTACTCGCCTATCAACCCATGCTCTAGTGAATGTCAGGACCGGGATAGAAAGTGTATCCAAATCAGCAACCTCAGGTTCTGACCAATCCGGAGGTGGAAGTGGAGTATCTCTCACTCCTGCATAATCCGGATGGACAACGTCCATATCCTCGTTCACCTGCTCTGGAACCGGCACAACTTCACACTCCCTGATCAAAGTAATAGGCAACCGAGAAAACATCCTTTTCCTTACTTCAATCTGATCAGCTGCATCAGCCCAATAATCCTCAATGGTGGCCTTATGTTTAAACTCCTCTGACAGTACCCATTTGATGTTATGATGTGGGTCGTAGTGCTGTTGGCTGGTGTGGTATGAAAAGTGATAAAATTGAAGTTCACTTTCAGCCCCTCTAACTGCTTGTATTGAGGGACACACCTCATCCGAGTTGCCCATGACAATTGGAAATTCTACCCCTCCCTTCTTCTTCTTTTGAATTTTATCAAAGGCAAGCAATTGCCTAGATATCTCTAGCATCAAAACTCTATCTGTTGGGTACTTAGGCAGCCTATATGGGTATGATAAAAAACCTTGCAGCCTAATATAAGAAAATTTCAGAAACTGTATGAACCAACACCCATACCTTTCAATCAACTCTTGGGCCTCCCTCGAGATTCTATGATACAACCGTTCCTGAAGCAGCCTCGTGATATACATGGTGAAGGAATCGTTGACACGTTTGTAGTGAGTTGTGCTCGCCAAATGCAATTGCGGACAAGCCTCATGAATCTTGAACTGGTGAGAGCCACAACCGACAGGTTCTTTGTAAGAGATCCCCCTATACTTCGTCATCCATGCCAACATATAGATGATATAAGAGCTCATGTAAAATGTCTTCGTTCTTCTCAAGCTCAGGAGATGCTCATGCAAATTATCACTGATCATCTTGGCCCAATTGACATAATCTTTCCCCTCCAGCACCAGGTTGATGTAGTAAAACATCCAAGGCTCAAAAATAAATGATTGTGCACAACCTTCAACCCTGCTCAACATCATGATGAGGTCACAATATTCTTGCTTTAAGTCATCCGCTATGATCTGCTTTGGCAACTTTGTACGAGAAGGCTTGGGAGTGCTCATCCAGTGAGTGTTAATCGTCTTCGTGCATCTCTCGAATGCGGAAGCATACATCCGCTCAGCCCGCTCTCTGGATTTATAGACCATATTTCTGTGCACTGGGATCCCGAAAGCTTCACCAATGGCCACTGGAGTAAGATTGGCTAGCACTTGGCCATCAGGTGACATAATCGATCTGTGCTCCTCATAATAATTGGCACACTCCATCATCAGTTTCGAGCATTGAATGGCTGGTGGGAAACCAACAGCTGCATATAACCCACTTCGAACAATATTGTGCGAAGCAGTTGAAGGCCGATGACTTTCAATTCCCAACATCCTGTTCTTAAAGGTCTCTAGGTTGACGGAGCCCAAGTTGGTGTCTGTCAACTTGCCCAACTTTGAAATGAACTTTGATTCCGGCATAAACGTCTTACTCAGCTTCTTAATCACAGCTTGCCTGGATGCACCATTGTCCTTGCCAGTCGCCCTTGCCTCAGCCATCTGCAAACAGTAAACATTCATCAGCAATTTAGTTCATAAAAATAAAATAAGACATTGTGTATGGGCTGCAGTCGACTTCAAGAAGCTGCAATAACTTTCTTATTCGCAAACCTCAGCTTCTTCTCCAATAAATTCGAACTTCAACACTTAGAAAAGGTTTCTAAGTAAACTTCAGTGGCTTCACCACTTCTTCAGCAACTTGAACTTCTATAAATTTGTATTTCACCAGCAATCAGCAATCTTCAAATTCGTACTTCTTTAAATCAGCAGGCTTGTAATTCACTAACTCTTTTTACTTCAAGGCGTCCTTACTAACACTGGCAACTTCAAACTTCAGCAACGAATCAAGCTTCAGCCACACTCATACCTTCTTTAACCAGCAAGTGCGCACCTCTTAGACTCTTTGACTTCAGATTTTCAAGGCGTCCTTCTTCAACTGCAGATTTGAATACTTCCAGCAACTTCTAAGTGCGCCTCTCCCAAAGTCTCAATCCTCAGCAACTTTCAGCAAACTCCACTCCTTAGTAAAAATTTGAATTCCTTAAGTCTCAGCAACAATCTTTACTTAGAGCAAATTCGTACTTCTCCAGCTGTGAAGAACAAGCGAGAAACTTCTTCATTTTATAGCTCAAAATCGAATTCTAGAAGGAGCCAATTTTAGCTAGTGCATTAAACTTCCACCACTCCACTTCAAGAATTCGAATTTTCCCTCTCTGGTATTTCTGACACTTGTCTCTCAACGTCAGGAATCTTGCTATTCTAGAAACTCGACTTTGACTGGCATCTTTGAATTTATTTTCGAAAAATTTAATTTAAATTCATCCTTTTAATTCACCAGTCGGAACTCTGTCACTTGAATTCGAATTTAACTCCTCATCATCTCTGGAAAATTCATCTTTGAAGAATTCAATCAAAATTATCTAGGCAACTCAACTCAAATTCACTATTCAAAGAAGTTCATTTTGAAAACACATTTTATTTACTTTGCCTTGGAGGATTTTAAATTTTCCCTTAGGAAAATTCACAATTTGAGCACTGATTAAATTCTTCACTGAAAAAGCATTGGCGAAGTGCGGAAGACATAGAAATCCATCTATCATCGCAGATGTTCAGTACCCAGAAGAGAATTTTCTTCATAATGCTTCAAATCCATGGGTACCCAACGAATGGGTTCATTTAATTTTTGAATTTTGAACCTTAGAAAATATTACTCTGTCAATTTAAATCCGTTCCTCATCTGTGATCATCCTATGATGCTCCAACTTGAGAAATTTTATCAATTCATCTTGCATTATCATCATCTTTGACTTCATCCCTAAAAAATTTGCCGTTGTTCTGAGAAGAAAATTTTACCACCTTGAGTTCTAGGCGTATTTTCCAAAGGAGAAAATATTTGCCTTAGAAAATATTTTAAATCATCTTGCACTCTGAGAATTTGCCTTAGAAAATTTTATTTGTTTGCCAGTGAGAAAAACATCAACTTCACTCAAAAAAATTTCCACGAGGGCGTCTAGCATATTTCATTTCTCACTCACCATTTCACACTTGAAAAATATTTATTTGAAGTCCAAACGCCTTAAAAAAAAAAAATTCTCCTACACTTTAGAAATATTTCATTCTTCTTTACTCAACATCTGGGACGCATATCACTCCTGAGGAAAATCACGCCTTGGAATTTTATTTCCACCACCTTGGAATATTTTCTAACACACCACCTTGGGCGCATTTTGGACTTGAAGAGGAACAACACCTAGCATATTATCTTCAATACTTACCACCTCACACATATCACTTTACCACGCCTTAGAAAATTTCTCCAATACTTACCACCTTAGGCGCATTTGAGGCTTGAAGAGGGATAACGCCTATCATTCACCACCTTTTACCACGCTTTGAAGTCTCTTTAATCACGTGTTACCTCATTGAGCACCTTCATTTACTTTTACCACCCTATCTTGGGCGCATTTAGATATGCAAGGAGGATGACTCTTCACATTCCAACTTTTTTTCCTTACTTGATCTCATTTGGGCGCATTTGGAGGGGTGAGGAGGACGAATTCCTTTGACCTTTTGACTCTCTTCTAACTTGAGCGCATTATTATGTAGGTGAAGGATAAGAATGTTGACTTGTTGACTTGTTTTCATCTTGGGCGCATTTTAGCCTTGATGGAGGATAAACTTTTCAAACGCCTTCATGTGACTTTTCAACTTCCTTGCTTTCGTCTTGACATGCATGCTTTTCGGCGCATTTTGCCTATGGAGGAGGATAAACTCGTTTGATTTCCCTTTGACCTTCTTGCAACTTGGGCGCATTTCACCCCCTAAGAAGGATGGGCGCATTTTGAGGGGGGTGGCGGATATTCACACTTAGAAAATTTTTCAACTTTTCTCTTCTTCAAGTTGGGCGCATTTTCCCCCTAAGAAGGATGAACTTCATACTTAGAATTTTTCTGAGCTTGGCATATGCTTGAAGGCGCATTTAGGCTAGGCAAAAGGATGAAAAGGCGTTGACTTCCTTTGACTTTCTCCAGCTTGGGCGCATTTTGGCCTGTGTGAAGGACGAGCTTCATTCTTTAGAAATTTTCCATACCTCCATCAACTTGGGCGCATTCTGCCATGGCTGCAGGATGAAGTTCCAGACTTAAGATTTTTCCTCGTTTTCGCCAGTATTTCATGCCCTGCTATTTATAGTAAGCCCTCTGATTTTGCATCTCTGAAGCTCAGAACGACTTGAAATTTTGCACACTACATCCTCCTGACCTTGTTGTTCTGTCGACACTGCCATTTTTAGTCACCCTGCTATTTTTAGCCCGTTTCTGAAGGTGGTTTACTATAAATAGTAACCTCTTGTTTCTGATAGCTCCACTGCTCCGATCGACTTGAAATTGGAATGAGGTGCTCCTCACCACGTGACCTGACTGCTGACACTGACGCATGCACTCAATTTACTATTTTTAGCCTGTTTCCAAATTGACTTACTATAAATAGTAAGTGCTCCATTTGACTTGAAATTTTACCAACAGATAGCCTGAAGAATGCTGATCGCGGTGGTTTACACCGGTTTTCGAAAATTCTGACCTTTTACGCCTCTTTTTGGGTCCCGAAGCTGGAAACCCTAATTCGCTCTGCATGCATATCAAATGATCTCTGTTTGTCTGCGTTTATGTGGCACTGCGATCAGCTCGTGATTCTGAACTGCTGGGAAGCGGCTGCCGGGACACACCTGCTAAAAATAGCAAGTTCCTTATTGAGTGAGTATCTTCGTTTGCATGTCACACCATCGCGAAGCTCTCAAAAAACCCATAAGGAATCATCTGACATGCAAAAGAAACCCTGACATGCAAACCCTAAAAATAGCCCCAGAAGATTGAATTCTAAAAGTTGTCGTCTCGTTTTGCATGTTATATCGTTGCGAAGGTCTTGAAAAACCCAGAAGGAATATGCAGACATGCAAAGAAAAACTCTACATCTGAACCCTGAAATTTGCCCAGGAAGCTGAACTGCTAAAAATAGTAAGTTGCCTGTTTTCGCTCAAATTTTGCACGTGAGTAGCCTGATACATTCTGAATATAGTGTGACTGTCGGAATCTCAAAAATGCTGACGAATTGCCCTGAATTTCACACTTACTAAAAATAGTAAGTCCCTCAGAATTAGATTAAAACTTGTTGAGAGCCTGCTGGAAGCACACTGACAACAATGTTAGGCTCAATTTTCAATTTATTGACTTCGTTCGACCTTGGACTGACCATAAATGATGAAACCCTAATTTTCAGACCTGGTCAATTTCATGCTTAAACTTACTGATGGGCGCGACCCTTTGAAAGGCGGACATCAGAAAAGAGACAGAGCGGGAGAGAGAGAGGAAAACCCAAGCCAAAAGACCAAAATGGAGCAAAAAAATTAGGGGGTCCCCATTTTGAATGGGGCGATGTGTGAAAAGGTCACAACAACTACCAACTCCCATCATTTGACTTTTGAAGGCCTCCATGTTGAAAGATCCTAAATTCGTATCAGCCAGCTTGCCCAACCTTGAAGTGAATTTCGACTCCAGCAGGAAAGGCTTGCTCAACTTCTTGATAACAGCCTGCCTGGATGTAGCATTACTATCTCTGCCAGTTGTTCTTACTTCAGCCATCCTGCAAAATAATAAACAACCATCAGCAATTTAAAATAAAATAAAACAAAATAACATGCAGGGGCTGCCAGTCGACTTTTAAAATTGAGAAGCTGCAATATCATATTTCATTTGCAAACCTCAACTTATCCTCTAACAATTTCAAACTTTCAGCACTTAGAAAGTTTCTTAAGCGAGCTGCAGCAACTTCACAACTAACAACTTCAAACTGAGAAAGACTTAGCAAATTTCTAAGTTGGCTGCAGCAACTTCACACTTGAGAAAATCAGCCAACCTTGCTTTCAGCAACTCCTCAGCACTTAAACTTTTTAAATTCGCACTTCTCAATGTTCAACTTCAAACAATCTTCTTCTTCAAATCGAATTTCTTCAATACTTAGCTACAAACTTTCCTCTGCAACTTCAACTTCAAAGCTAAAATCGAACTTGCCAGCACTTAGACTTTTCAAATTGCAGCCTTACAAGTCTTCTCTACTTCAAATCGAACTTCTTCAACAACTCTTGGCCTACACTGCAATTTGCTATTTCAGAGCTCAAGTCACACTCTTCAACTGATGGAGAAAAAATGAATCAACCTTTAGCTCATATAGGCAAGTCGAATTCTAGAAGGAAGCCAAGTTTAGCTAATTTATTAAATCTCCACTACTTCATAGCAGGAATTCAAATTTCCCTCCCTCTGGCAATTTCAACACTTGTCAGTTGGTGTCTAGAATCTTGACCTTCTAGAATTCCAAAAGATTCATCTTGACTGGCGTACTTAGCATTTAAATTCATTTTGAAAACATTCACTTCAAATTCACTTTTTAAGAAATTTAATTCACCAACTGAAGCTCTGACATTTAATTTTTTTATTCATCCCTGATGTTGGAAGATTCATCTCACGAAGAATTCGATCAAATTCATCTAGTCAATCAACTTCAAACTCATCATCTGAAGCATTTTACCTTTGAAAACATATTTTATTCATTTTGCCTTAGAAATATTTAAATTTTCCTTAGGAAAATTCATTATTTCGAGTGTCGATCAAATTCTCCATCTTGAAAGCCTTGGCGAAGTGCAAAAAACTTTAAAATCCATTCTTTGTTGAAGATCCTCAATACCTAGAAGAAAATTCCCTTCAAAACATGTCGAATTCATGGGTCTACAACGAAGGGGTTCATTTAATTTTTGAATTTTGAACCTTAGAAAAATATTTTCTCATCAAATTTAATCGAATTCTTCATCCTTGGCTGTATTTTCTTGTTTTGACTTGAAAATTCTCATCATCTTTGCGAAGCTGGCATCCTCTAACTTCTTCTCGCCAATTTTTATCCATTCCTGAGAAAATTTCATCACTCCTTCAAGTTGGGCGTATTTTTCCTAGAAGTGAAATTTTAAATATTAACACTTAGGAAAAATATCTTATCAATATCATCAATATTAGGCATCAAGGAGGATTTTCCTTAGAAAATTTTCCCCATCTTCAGTCATGGCGCATCTTGCCTGTGGTGAGGAATTTTTATTAACACATTTTCAATGCCTAGCATATTTCCTCATTAAATTTTACCTTCACCTTGGCACATTTAGCACATTGAGGAGGACATTAGCCACGCCTTAGCCATTTTTTATTTTATTTTATCTCACCTTGGACCTTGGCGCATTTCATACCTTGAGAAGGATAGGCGCATTTAGCATATGTAGAAGGATTAACTATTCAACGCCTTTGACTCTTTTCAAATTTTATTCTAGCATGCACCTTGGGCACATTTGGCATGAGGTGGAGGATTTGACCTTTCAACGTCTTGGAATTCCTTCCTTGCATGTACACGTTTTGTCTTGACATGCCTTCATTCGGGCGCATTCAAAGGGTGGTGGTGGACAGTCAACACTTTGTCTTCTTCTTAGCATGTATGGGCGCATTTCATATGGGGTGAAGGATGTAACTTCATGCCTTAGAAATTTTTTAAACATATCCACTTTGAAGAGGGCGCATTTAGCCTATGGAGGTGGATGAAACTTTTTACTTAGAATATTTTTCCATCTCATGCTTGTAGTGGGTGCATTTAGCATGGGGAGGAGGATGAAACTTTTACTTAGAAATTTTCCAACATATCCAGCTAAAGTGGGCACATTTGGCATGTGGAGGTGGATAAACGCCTTGCCTTAGAGAATTTTAACACCCTCATCCTTTCTTGGGCGCATATGGGGGTACCTGCATGATATTCCAACACTTAGCATCTTTTTAATCACCTTCTAACTTGATGAGGGTGCATTTGGCCTGTGGAGGTGGATAAACGCCTGACTTAGAAATTTTTCCATGGCATCAAGACAGGTTGGGCGCATTTTGGGGGTGGAGCAGGACAAATTCAATGCCTTAGATACCCTTTTTAACTGGCAACTTGATGAGGGCGCATTTTCAGGGTGGAGCAGGATTTTGTTCAAACTTAGCCATTTTTCTTTCCTTCTACCAGTTTCTCCACGCCCTACTATTTATAGTAAGTCCTTTAATTTTCACACTTCTGAAGCTCAGATCAATTTGAAATTTTAACCACAGGATCCTCATGACCTACTTAACCTGTTCACACTGCCATCTCGAGCTGACCTGCTATTTTAAGCCCGTTTCTGAAGGTGGTTTACTATTTATAGTAACTGCTCGTTTTTGAGACCTCCACAACTCCGTTTGACTTGAAATTCGAATGGCGTGCTCCTCATCGGGTGACTTTCCCATTCACACTGGCGCCTGTTGCTGATTTACTATTTTTAGCCAGTTTCTGGAATGCCTTACTATAAATAGTAAGTGCTCCGATTGCCTTCAAATTTTACCGGTGGATAGCTTGAAAGATACTAGTCACAGTGGGATACACCGGTTTTTGCAATTTTTTGCATTTTACCCCTCATTTTGGGTCCCGAAGCTAGAAACCCTAATTTGACTTGCATGTATATCAAATGACCTTTGTTTGACCTCGTTTTTGTTGCACTTCGCCCTGTTTGTGGTTCTGATGCGCTGCGCAGCTGCTGGAATGGACCTGCTAAAAATAGTAAGTCTCTGAAAACTGATCGTCTTGCCTTGCATGTCACATCACTACGTAGCTCTTGAAAAACCCACAAAGAATCATCAGACATGCAAACCCTGAAAATAGCCTCCGAAGACGGCTCCTGAAAAAGTTTTGATCCTGGTTTGCATGTTACATCGTTGTGAAGGTCTCAAAAAACCCACAAGGAAAATGCAGACATGCAAAGAAAATAGCCTCTGAAGGCTGAATTCTAAAAGTCATTAGCTCATTTTGCATGTTATTCCATTGCGTAGGTTTCAGAAAACCCAGAAAGAATCTCTAGACATGCATTGAAGAACTTTGCATATAAACCCTAAAATCAGCTCCTAAAGGTGAACTTGCTAAAAATAGACAGTTATCCGTTTTGGCTCAAAATTTTCAAATAAGTAGCTTGACATGTCTTGGATGCAGTGTGACTGAGAGAACTTCAATAGTGCTGAGAGAACACCCCCAATTAGGTACTTACTAAAAATAGTAAGTTGTCAGAATTCACTAAAATTTTGCTGGGAGCCTGCTAGAAGCATACTGACAGCAACGTTAGTCTCAGATTTCAATTTATTCACTTCATTTGACCTTAGATTGACCAGAGAAAGTACAAACCCTAATTCTCAGACTTGGCCAAAATTTCACGTTTAAGCTCACAGACGGGCACATCCCTAGAAAGCGGACAGCAAAAGGAGACCGAAAGAGAGAGAGAGAGAGAGAAAACCAAATCCAAAAGACCAAAATGGAGAAAAAATTAGGGGGTCCCCATTTTGAATGGGGCGATGTGTGAAAAGGTCACAACAGGTCTCAACTGCTTTACCACTGTCTCTAAAAGCCTCTGAAAAAGTCTCTGCATTTGGAACTGGTGGATTTTGATACTAAACTCTGACCTAACCTCTGGTGTAGTATCTGACTTCTCTATCACTCATTTAACAACTAAGCTCTGTTTTTCATAGGATGGCAGGAATCTGGGCTCTGATACCACTAAAATATCCCCCTTAGTTTTTTTTTAAAATTTTCACATACAAATTGCACCTGTAAAGGTTAGCCTAATAATCAAAACCAACTGAATGGGAACCCTTCACTTTTTGATCACCAAGATCTCAATGTGGGCGAGGTGAGAGCATACAATGCAAGGGGATCATTAGCAATATACTGGAAATGAAAAATATAATGCTATAGGCAACTAAACAACCATTCTGAAAGTAAAGTGTTGAAAGTAAAGTAGGCGAATAACCGACCATGAAAGTTCGACCACTTATTCAGTGAGAGCGAGAGCTACAACTAAATACTGAAAGTAAACACTCGACCACTTATTCAACGGGAGTGGAGAATTACAAAATATAAAATGCTAAAAGGAAGATAGCTGATCAGTACTACTAAACCAACATTACAATATGCTTTCTTTTAGAATGATTTTTATGATAAAATATTAACCTAATCAAACCAAAAGAGCTGCAATATTCCTTGTGACAATTATGAATGAAAACGCTAAGGAAATATGGCAAATTATTACAATAACCAGGTCTGATATACAAAACCAGCAAACTGAAAATATTAACCAGCAAGTAAGAGCACATTAAAATGATATCTCTGTCAAAACAGCTCCAATCTTCACTCAATTGAGAGACAATGTGTTGGCGTTTAAATTCGCACCTCTGGAATGCGAATTTGAAACAAACAGCTATGTACAGTAAAACTGCTCTTCAAATTAGGAGGGGAAGCTCCCTCTTGCTGATGGTGTGAAAGAAAGTAAATTAAATCTAATTTTCTTATCTTTTTGGTTTAGCTAGAGCAAAAGGTTTATAAAACTCACGCTGTAGTTGAGATTTTCTGATTTAGAACTTTAACTACGACTAACCTACTCTAATGACATTTCTAATATCTCAAGTAAAATGCAGAGCAAGAGAATTAGAAATGAACAAAGTTTGATTCTTTGACAAAGTGCTTAAATAAACTTTCTCAACAAACATTTACTTACTTTCAATGTAAGCTGAAATGAAGATCACGTAAGCATAACATAGTAAACATACTTAGATAAAATCTCCTTCCAATAAACTTTCTCAACAAACATTTACTTACTTTCAATGTAAGCTGAAATGAAGATCACGTAAGCATAACATAGTAAACATACTTAGATAAAATCTCCTTCCAACATACATCTACTAAATTTCAATGCAAACTGAAATTAAAGATCATATAAGTATCACACAATAGACGGAAACTTGAGACATTATATCAAGGCAAAAGAGGCTCAAGACTTTATTTCTCAAATCTCTAGAACAAAGATTACACTAAACACATACACAGAACAAGAACTTGCAACTAAAAGAGACTTGCAAACTTGTTCTTACACAAAGTGAATAGCAACTACAAGACAACAACTTGAAGGAAAAATAAGCTCAGCAATTTGTTATCACTAGTACGGTTGAAAATAAATGAGCAAGGTTGCTCTTATTTATAGACAAGCAAAGGAGTAGGGAACCCTAAAATCTCCTTGCTTTTACAAATAAGGCTTTCTCAGCAAGCAAGCTTTATTTCTAAAACTAAAAGAAGATAACATCTAACACCTAAGAAAGCATGAAAACAAGAAAATGCCAACTATTACATTTATCTTCTTTCTCTTCTTCAAAGAATACATAAGAATTATTCTGAGAATAGAAAGAAAGCAGAAAGAACGTTTCTAGAAGAAAGCTGCTTGAAACCTCGTCCACCTTTGCCAAAAAGTTGATTTATTTCTTGATTTTAAGTGGAGAGTGCTACTGAAAATAGAATGTTGATCTGCCTTGAAAAAGTAATTTCTCTAAAGAAAGTCGGGACCTGGGTTTTGTAGAAAATCACATTTTGGAGAAACCCAGATGCTCAACTCTAAGGAAGTCATACTGGAGGCTTTGTCTATAAATTCATCAGTTCAGGTCCTCAAAAATTTGGGCACCTATCTCCTTTAGGGGTGCCCATTTCCTCCAGACAGCCAATTTTCACTTGATTTTCATTCTTCAAAGTTGAAACTTCATTTTATACCTTCAACTTGATCTGAATTTATCAGTGATTGACAAGTCCAATGAGTTGATGAAGACATCCACTACAAATCTGAAAGGATCCTGAAGAGATTTGTAATGTCCCCTTCTAGCTAGACACTAACTCATCAACATGATTAGCCTATCAGTGGCCCTCGTAGGCTAATAGGGTGTGTTTAGAGGGTCTTCTTGGCAGTCACCTTGCTGACAGTTGACTTCTTCTATGATTCAATTTACATATGGAGGTGTTCTATTTCTTGATATGTTTCTATTTTTAGAAACCTCATATTATAAGGTGATGTTATGTTTGCACTTTATTTTATGAATAATTATTTTATTATAAAGTGCAAATGTAAATTATAAAATAATATTATAATATTTCTTCTAGAAGTTTACTTGAGAAAGTTCTAGAAGAAGGTCGACCCTTGGAGAAAAATAATAAATAAGCCAAGAGGAGCTGATTGCCATCATCCAACATTTGATGTTTCTTGTTGATGTGTATTGTGGAGCTAAGGTTTTTGCAGTTTACTGTCTTTGGGAATGATCACTCCCATAGATAGCATAACTGAGGAAGTGAGATATCTTCTAAAGGGTTGCAGCCATTGGAGAGGTTACTTCAGACTTCTCACTTGAGCAAAATTTGTGGCCAAGGGCCTATTTTGGGTGTAAATCGATTGGAGCAATATAGGAGATATTTTGGTGGTCAGAATTCTTCTCTCCTTGACGCATTTGAAGGCGAATTGAATTGGTGGAGATTTTGATTTTTGATCATCAGCAAATTGAAGTCTAAGTCCGCATATTAGGGACCACGATTTTGCAAAGGGGATCTCAAATAAAATTCGATTTCATCAAGGAAAGGTGGCACTTGACTCAAGAAGGAAGGATGACCATATTGGAGGTGATTTGGAATACCATAGAGCTGTGAATGATTTTATATCTGCCACTTTATCAGCTACAGGGGTGACTGGTCAAGAGGTTCGATTTGTCTCCAGGAAGGCACTTTTTGATGTGATATTGATTGCTTCTTCATCTCCAGCAATAGGCGACTTCATTCCAATCAAGTTCCCTTCATTTATCATTCAATTAGCATTGCATATTTGGAGTGTTAGTTACAGCTGTAGGTTGCATCCATTATCAGCAATTATCATACTTTATGTCCATGTAATTTTCCAAGAGTCTTGGCTGTTTTGAAATCATCATTGTATTGGAAAGACTTTGCCATCAAGGAGTAATAAGAAGTTGTCAAAATAATAGTGTTATTGTGCAATCAAATAGCATTGTAATCAGCTTTAGAGTTTGCATGCCAAGTGTTTGACAAAATGTCTCTTGGCTGTAGATGCATTTTATTTACTTAGTACTTCATTTGAATGCATTTTAAATTGCAAAGGAGCATTGTATTCCTATTAGAAGCTTGCATAGTAGTGGTAGAAGATTGTTTAAGTTTTCAAAATCATTTGGCATTCAATCTTGCATCAAACAACAAATTGAAAACAACATATTAGCAACATTGCACTTTGCATACAAACTGTTTGACAAAATCACAAGGCTGCAAATAGAAGCAATTTGAGAACAATTTGAGCTAGGCTCATTACAAGATTGAGCACATCTACAAACCCAAATTGCTGAGTTTGAGCTTCCAAAAGGCTGGGTGCCCCTAGGATCCTGGGGCGCCCAAAGTTCCCAGACTTAGATTATTTTCTGACATTTTCATGGTTTGCATTGGCTTTTGGTTGAGACCTGTTGTGACCTTTTCACACATCGCCCCATTCAAGGTGGGGACCCCTAATTTTTGCTCCACTCTGGTCTTTTTGGCTTCGGTTTTTGTCTCTCTCTCTCTCTGTCTCTTTTCTATGGTCTGCTTTCCGGGGACGTTCCCGTCTGTGAGCTTAAACGTAAGATTTGACCAAGTCTGAAAATTAGGGTTTGTACTTTCCCGCCAATCTGAGCTCAAGCAAGGTGAATAAATTGAAAATAAAGACTAACACTGTTGCTAGTGTGCTTCCAGCAGGCTTCCACTGAAATTTCATCAGATTCTGGCAACTTACTTGTTACATCCCAAATTGAGACGTTACAATTTACCATTACTAGATAGAGTAAATGTGAATTCTGAAGGTAAATTAATGATGCTTGTACCTCGTTTTCAATATGAATGTTGTTTCATTTGATGTTATTCTTGGTGAAATACTGCATAAAGAAGAATATAAGGTTATTGATTTATGAATAATCTAACTTTTGAAATGTTTCATGTATTCTGCTTTGTTTTGAGCATATGATTCCCGTTGTCGTGACATGGTGTGCAGGAAGCAGGTTCGTACCTCGAGACAGAGGAGAGATATCACTCGGGGAAGAACTTGGTCGGGTAAACAGTAATGGATACCAACTGGACATACACACACACAAACCTTAGAACTGTGTAAGCTAAGTCATTGTTCTGGTTAAAGGTAAGTCATCTGTAGGCTTGTCTAGTATCATTAGGAGTCGTGTCTTCTTCTGAATGTGTAAACAAGTGATGCTTGCCAGTATAACCTTATAAATGATAAGTTCTGGTTAGAGGTGGATATGTGTATTTGTATATACGAATACGATATGTACAAGTACCCATAAGTACATTCATGTCGATACAAACGTATTAAGCAGATGGATATGCCATACGTATGTGTCAATATAAATGTATTTATGGATACTTATACATGTAGTATATATATACTGATATATATATACAAATATACATACCCACGGCTAACGAGATAAATGAATTATATATTGTAATGATATCTTGCCTCTAAAATTATACGAATACATATATATTAATTTACATGTTTAACGTATAATGTAAATGAATATATATAATGTTAAGTATTTCAATATATTTAATATTATATATAATATAGTTTAAAATGTATATAATATTATTTAAATTGATAATTTAAATAATTATGCATAAACTATATTATATAAGTATTTTAATAGAATAAACAAATATATCTAAATAAAAGATTTGTCAAAATCAAATGAAATAAAAATTAAAACATTTCAAAGCACTTTTATTAAATGCGAATGCAAATCTGGGAAGAAATTAAAAATCGCGGATTTCATAAAAATCGCGAATTGAGTAAGAAAACGCGGATTTTTCTAATGTATACGTTGAAGTGTTAATCTTCAAATATGAGCCTGCATATATGCGCCATTTTTACTTTGAAAACTCTATTAAAATATTAAAGATTAACCAAAGCAAAATAAAGAAGAAAAAACGCGAAAATGCAGAAGGGAAAATGAAAAACGCGCAGAGAAATCGCGCGACTAGGGCCAGGCGTCAGAAAATAAATGAGATATTTCTTGCTATGCGAAAAGAATGAAATTTGGACGCCATTTGAGCAAGGAAGAAGTCAGAAATGAAACTTGGCATTTAACCTAACTGTAAAAACGCGCCGGTTGAAAGTTGTCACAGTTTTAACAGTCTGAAACAAATTCGAATTAAAATGAACTTCTTGCTGTCATACATGGAGGTCGAAACCCTCACCAGATTGATACACGTTTTTAGTTTGAAACGTTCTTCAACCTGCTGGCAGTTCTGGCGCCATAGAAGGTGGAAATCAGTTTCAAAATGAACCTATAAATAAACCTGCGTTTGGCATTCCTTCACACACGAATTTGCAGTCAGTTTCTTGAGCATTTTAAAGCTAAAAAGTGAGTTCGCCATAAGAGAGAAATTGCTAAGTTATTCTGTTAATACAAGAGAGCAGAAGTTGAAATTACTGGTAATCTTTGAATAGAAGAGGAGCAATCAGGAATTGTCTTTTACTGTGCTGAGTAATTGATTACAAGAATCCAAACTGAAAGTGATCTGAGTAGAGGCCAGTAAAGGAGCTACCTTCCAACTTCTGGAAAGCTAATTCAGGCATGCTAAATTCTTTCTTTACATATTTTCCTAATTTTCCAGAGTAATCTGATAGGTCTCTGATTTATAGTTATGGCTGGAAAGGAAAGAGTTTGACTGTCTGGTAGACTTAAATTGAATTCAAAAAGAATGTCAGTTTCTTAAACATGTGATAAGTTGTGATATAAAAGTATCATGTAAATAGTCATATCATGGTTTTGTTGTCAATAATGTATGGTTTACATTACTTAAAGGAAAGCAACCTGCGTATTATTTAATGGCTCTATATAATGAGCATATGCTTGTGTTTGAATAATAGTTACTAGGGTTGAGTCTAGAATATTTGCAAGATATACTCTACAACTTAATACAAACGACTTAATCAAGTTATTGTATCCCTAGGATGAATATATCCGGAATTAGGGCGTCGGTTGTAGTATCTTGTTTAATAGATTCATCATTCCAGTAGTAAAATGTTGTAGGAAGTCTAGGGTACGGACTACCCCGATAGACCAACCTACGCGTAGAATTAAGATAGCCTTAAGTCAAGTTGAACCTGGCTAGTGAATGTGACATATGACCTATGTTCTTCGTTGAACGTAAACACTTTGGCCAAAGTAGTGTAAGGAACCATTTAGTTGTTGTACTACACTGTCAGTTCACCGTGATTCCGAAATACAACCTAGTTTGTGATTTGCCGTTAGCACGAAAGCTAGTTTTGTAGAATCACAGCACTATGTCCAGTTGGTAGTCATTAAAGGTTACCCAACCAATCTCTTCTTCGAAGGGAGGGCCGTTCATTGAAAAATGATCGTGCGGGGGACCGCATTATAAGTCCGTGGTTGGCGGAAAAACGCTCGAGTGATGTTTCTCCTCCACGAACACCCGACGGATGCTCCAAAGCTTGACAGGACGGATTCCTGGACCTTCTTATTTCTATTGGTGTCAAAAGCCTACGGGCTATGTATGTATGTTTCTCATCATGCTTTGTAATTTCATTTGAAATGAAATAGTTTATAGATGCAATAAATGTTTCTTATTTATGTTTTGAAAATAAATTGTTTGTTCAAAATGGTATTGTTCTTACTTTTATGTATGAATTGTAAAGTTTTAATTTTGTCGTACAAGTGTGTTCGTTACATTACTATCTTTAGTAAGTGTGCAATTCAGGGCATTTTCTCGACACTTTCGAAGTTTTAACAGTCACACTGCATTCGGAACACATCAAGCTACTCGTGTGCAAAATTTGAGCTGAAATAGACAACTTACTATTTTTAGCAATTCAACTTCCGGAGCAGATTTCAGAGTCTATATGCAAAGTTTTTCAACGCATGTTTGGAGATTCCTTCTGGGTTTTCAGAGACCTTTGCGACAGTATAACATGCAAAGCGAGATAACGACTTTCAGAGTTCAGCCTCCAGGGCTTTTTTAGGGTTTGTATGTCAGGGTTTTCCTTGAATGTCTGCATATTCTTAAAGGTTTTTCGAGACCTACGCAGTGATGTGACATGCAAACGGAGATGGCCACTCATTTAGGAACTTTCTATTTTTAGCAGGTACATCCTGGCAGCTGCCTCCTAGCACTTCAGAATCACGAGTTGATCGCAATGCAACAAAAACAAGAACAAATGGAGACCATTCGATATGCATGCAAGATGAATTAGGGTTTCCAGCTTTGGGACCCAAAAAGAGGAGTAAAAAGTTAGAATTTTTGAAAACCGGTGTAAACCACCGCGATTAGCGTCCTTCAAGCTATCTGCTGGTAAAATTTGAAGGAAAACAGAGCACTTACTATTTATAGTAAGTCATTTTGGAAATAGGCTAAAAATAGCAAGTTGGCAATAGGCGCCGATGTCAGCAGGCAGGTCACATGGTGAGGAGCGCCTCATTCGAATTTCAAATCAAACGAAGATGTGGAGGTATAAGAAATGAGCAGTTACTATAAATAGCAAACTACCTTCAAAAATATGCTATTTTTAGCAGGTTAGCTCAGAATAGCAGTGTCAACAGGGTAACGAGGTCGCAAGGATGCAGTGTTTAAAATTTCGAAACGATCTGAGCCTCGGAGGTGTGAAAATCAAGAGACTTACTATTTATAGTAAGGCACAGAGGAGCTAGCGAAGACGAAGAAAAAGTGACTAAATCTGGAACTTTATCCTTCACCACCATCAAAATGCGCCCACTTCAGCTGGAGACCTTGAGAAAAATGCAAAATGTTGAACTTCCTGCAGGAACTTGAAAATGCTCCCTCAAGGATGAAGAGACAAAAAAAAAATTCTAAGTCTGGAAGATATCCTCCAGCACATGTGAAATGTGCCCAGCTTGCCTTAAAGGTGTTTGAAAAAGTTTCTAACATGTTTCATCCTCCTGCCTAGCTAAAATGCGCCCAAGGGAAAGCTGGTGAAAATTCAAAAATTTTCTAAGTATCAAATTTCATCCTCCTCCTATGGAAAAATGCGCCCATGCTTGGGAAGCTAGAGAAAGTCAAAATGAATGTCAAAGATGTTCATCCACCTCACATAGCAAAATGCGCCCTCCTCACAAAGCAAGATGTTTGAGAAATTTTCTAAGTATAAGAAATATCCTCCTCACCCATCAAAATGCGCCCATGCAGCAAGAAGGTCAAAGAAGTCAACAATTTTCATCCTCCATGAGGTGCAAAATGCGCCCAAACCAGGGCATGTCAAGACAAAAATAAGGAAGATCAAGAGTCATCCTTCACATATGCCAAAATGCGCCCAAGTTCACAGCATGTGCCAAGAAAGTCAAAGGCGTGGTGAAGTTCATCCTCCAGTTTGTGTAAAATGCGCCCAAGGCAAGATGGGTAAAAGGTGACTTAAGAGGGAGTTGAGGTTAATTTGTTCTCCATGACATATGAAATGCGCCTAGGGTGAGGTGATGAAAAAAAGAATATACTAAGGCGTTGAAAGTTTTTATTCTCTTGAACTTGCTAAATGCGCCCAAGGTGGTGAGTGGAAAATAATGTGCTAGGCGCTGGAGTTTTAAATGAAATTTAATATTCCCCTTCAAGTGTGGTGTGCGCCTAGACTTGAGAGATGATATTGCTAAGTGATGAAAAATAAAGCATGCTAGGCGTTGGAATTTAAGTGTGATGTGCTTTCAAGGAAAATTTCCCAAATGGATTGATGAAATAAAATTTTCTCACCACAGGCAAGATGAATGAAATTAAATAAAATTTCCTAAGGGAAAAATTTTCAAAATGCTAAGTCATTCAAAAAATTTCTAAGGCAAAGAAATTTTCCTTAGGATAAATACACCCAAGTTGAAATAGTGATGAAATTTCCTAGAGCACGAGTAGGATTTCCAATGAAGGAGTCCGATGATGCCAGCTACACAGGGTCAACAAAAATATTTTCAAGTTAGAGCAACAAGAAATGTTCACAGATGTGAACAATGGAATAAATTTATTTTTCTAAGGTTCAAAATTTTAGAAAATTAAATGAACCCATTTGTCGTATACCCATGAATTCTACACGTTCTAAAGAAAATTTTCTTCTGGGTATTGAAGATCTTCAATGAGAAGTTAATTTCCATGTCTTCTACACTTCACCAAGGCCTTCAAGATGGAGATTTTTGATGGGCACTCAAATAATGAATTTCCTAAGTAAAAGTTTGAAAAAATTTCTAAGGCAAGGAAAAGGATGTTGAAGTATGTCGCCTTGGCGGATAAATTTGAAGTTGGGCACCTAGATAATTTTTGATCAAGATACTGATGAAAGAATTTCGCTTGAGCCAAAGTTGGATGAACTATCAGAGTGAAGTGCGCCGAGCAGAATGCGAGATGGGTTGGAAATTTGGTTAAGGCATGAAGAATCATGAAGAATTTGAACGCGAAGTTGGCTAGAGAAGGCGATGAACCCTTGAAGGTTAAAGTGTGAAAATCAGGTAAGTAGGATGGATTTATATTATGAAGTGTCCTAATACCCTTCTCCTTGCTTATTTTGCAAAATGAACGTCGAGACTAAACTGTGGTGACTTGGGGAGATTAGGCGAATACTTGGAGAAAATGGCTAAATGTTGAGGATTCGTACGTACCCAGCTCAAGTGAGAATGAAGAAATATTTTCAAAACTCAAGATGGAGAAAAGAATGGAAGCTGTTACATCCCGCTTTTATAGCTGCTATTGCATAGGGCAATTGAATGTAATGTTTGAATCTTTGTGATGAATAAAACATGATTGATCGTGTTATTAAATGAATGTGACCTATTTGAATGATGATTTCATTTGAGTGTTACTTCTAATGATTTAATTCTTGATTAAATGTTGCATGCAATTATGGAATAATGTTATTCTAACTTATGAGATATTTTTACCTTGTTATGAGCATATGACTGCCGATGTCATGTCATGGTGCGCAGGTATGAAGACTGTTCCTCCGGACAGAGGAAAGACATCATTCAGGGAGGAGCTTGGTTGGGTAAACAGTAACGATTACCAAATGAGCATACACACACGTCAGTATCGGCTCTAAGAAACCAAGTCATTTATGTTGGTCTAGATAAGTCATCTTTAGGCTTTAGGAGTTATGTTTACTTCTTTATGCTTTGAAAATGATAATTACTCATTTGTCTGACTTACTGTACTTTAACCTTAATGCGGAAAACGTGAATGGATATATATTAATAGGTGAAGTGAGTATGTGTATACATGTATAAAATATACACGTATCCATATGTATATACATGTCAATACATACGTATGCTTGACAGGTGGATATGCCCATACGTACGTGTTGACATGGTATACATACATTTACATGTACACTGCGTACAGTGATATACAAGCCCACGTTACCTATTGCCTGTGAATAACGATGTAAATAATAATATTTTATTGGAATCATATTTACACGAATACGTATGTATGTATATTGAAAGTATGTTGACTGGCTCACAATATACATATGTAACAATTAATACGTATAAGTGTAAATATTTAATTATGTAAATATTTATATATTTAATAATATATATGTATATATTTATATTATAGTTTTACTTAAATATATATATATGTCGGAGCAAATTAAATCTATAATAGAAATATATAAATGTATATATTAAATATATAAGAATGTTTGAATTTAATATTATATTACTTTGGGTAATTTTGGAAATTGAATTTTAAAATCCCTGGTAAAATTGTAAAACGATTTTTACTTTGCATAGTAAAGTCTTATTTAAAGACTTTATATTATCACTTTGGAAATATTTGAATAAGTCAAATATGAGGTATTAAATATTTGGAGTTTTTATTTGAAACACACAATCTCGTGAAAACTCTATGAATGAGATTATTACATTTGAAGACTTTATAAAAAGAAATATTAAAGATTTTTGAATCGCCCTCCTTATAAAACAAATGGCAAATATTTCTTTTGTGACTTTACTAAAACATTTGAAAAGAAGAAAAAACGTTTTAATCATGGAAATTGCGTGAGAAGGTCGCACGCATAAAGAAGAACACGTCTGAAGCGCGCGAGCAGAGAATAGGTCAATAAATAATGGCCAAAAACTATTCTTTAGGCGTCTGAATTGGCAACGTGGATTGTTGTAGGCTCGACCTATCATTTGAAACGAATTTTTCAAATCATTTATATCAAATTAACCTAAAATCTGGAGAACGCCTTGAGCTGTCAAAAATCCACCATGAGAGTTGATTTATTCTTCTCTTGCTGGCTTAAAAGGGAATCGAATCACCTCCATTTTGATGATTAATAGTTTAAGAACTCGCCAAGTATCTTTTTGACTAATTCTGGGCACTTGTTGTCAATCCGCATGCCTTCTTAAGTGGAAAACTATTGCAATTCGGGCCTATATATAGACGCCTTCCATTCATTGTAGGGGGACACTGAACAATCCGAGTTTATCATTCTACAAATCACGCCTTTTTCTAAAATCTGAGTTGAGCTTTTGTGTGCAAATTCATCTGGAGAACATTTCTTTTCTTAGTATTTTACTGTGTGTGGGAGTAATTTTGATTGTGAGAGTATTCAACATATCTGAGAGTATCATTGCATTATTCATTTCTATCAGTCATCAATTCTGAGTTTAACATTGAAGGATAGAGATTATCTTTCATTCTGGTTTGAAAGTTCTCTGTCAATAACAAGAAGGCTGGAGGTCTTTTGACTGAAGGAAAAAGGAGCTTCAGACTCAATCTAAATCACCAACTGCAGAAGAGTATTTTTATATATATCAAGCAAGCTATTCATCTTCTTATTCCATTCTAATATACTTCTGAAGTTCAATAGGCATTCTATACGTTCATGCTATAGAAGAGTTTCTGGTCAAGGGTTGAATTCCTGTTTACTGAATGTACAAGGATAAGAATGTGATATTTTGTTCTATTCTTTAATGCTTGCAAAGATTAGGAATTGCACTTAGAATTCATAATCAAAGATAAGGCTGTGGAATTTAAGTAATAGTATTGTATGTTTTCTTTTGTATTCATTGCTTGCATTAGTGTACAAACTACACTAGAAACCTATATACATTATAAAGTGTTTGCTTAATGTTAACTCCATAAGAAGAGTATATGTCTAAATAGGTACTAAATACTAGGACGGGAATGATAGCATCGAGTCAAGTAACAATTCTCAGCTTAAGTCATTAAGGTTAACTTAGTGAAGCTTGTGTAACTCCTGGGCATTGATTTCCAGAAAAGGAGAGGACTTTGAGTTACTTGTTATGCTTATCATTTCTAGTAGTTTAGCGTGATGTAGGAGGTCTAGGGTACGCACTACCCCGGAAGGACTAACCTACGCATAGTGTAAGAAAGCCTTAGTGCAAATCAGCCCTGAGTAGTGTTTATGATAGATGACCTTCATTCAAAGTACTGAATGATAATACTTTGGCCAAAGTAGTGAAACGTACGACTGCCACGTAGACGTGAGTTAATTGAGACTACACTATCAGTTCATTGTGATCCGAGTACTAGATCGAGATTGTGAAATAGCAAGGTTCTAGTTGTGTAGGACACAACACTATGCTCAGTTGGTAATCGTTAAAGGATACCCTACCAATCTCTTCTTCGAAGGGAGGGCCATTTATCTAACGATAGGTGTGCGGGGGACCGCATTATAAGTCCGTGGTTGGCAGAAAAGCGCCCGGGTGATGTTTCTCCTCCACAACAAGCGGCCGATGTACCAAGATTTGAAAGGACGATCTCCTGGACCTTCTTACTACTATTTGTTTTAAAGCTCATTGGAGCTATGATAGCTAAGGTATGTATTCTTGTTTCATGTATTGTGAAGTTATTATAATGAAATGGAATCTTTATGGTAAATTAATATGGCAACTTGTTCATGTTTTATCAATAAAGAAAAGAAAAATTCTATTGCAATGACATGTTAACATGTTTACTTATAGGATGTAATTTAAGGAAATTTTATTTTACGTACGGGTTGGGGCTGTTACAGAAGCGCAAGCAAAGTTGAAGAACAACATCAATAAGGGAAAATCATCATCAAGCAAGAGGAGCTTGTCACCTTGAAGTTAGATTGAGAACGTGCCTGTTGTGCCAGTCCAAGAAATTGAGGCAATGTTGACCAGACTTATCCAGTTCGCAGTCAGAACAAGAACAGTGTGAACTCGTTTCAAAGTTGGAATCTTCTAGAAGGATGGTGGCCATTAATTGCTCATTTATTGCCCCACTCCTCTTTGTGGCGGTTTTTAGGGTGAATCTTGTTTAGGCCTGAGGTGGCACAATCTGGGCCATCCAGCCGATTGTAATCTGAGCCGTCCGTTGGACTTGGCCAACTATAAAAGGGGGAGTCCCTCTCATTTGTAATCTCATTAGAATTAGATCAGAGTTAGGATAGCAGAGTAGAGAGAAATTGATAGAGTAGATAGTAGAGTAGTTTAGATTGAAAAGAAAGGAAAGTCTTCCCTTTGAATAATTTGTAAGAAGTTGTCGTGAATGCTTTCATAATAAAAGAATTTTCATTGATGGTGATTTCTTCTTTGTTATGAGTAGTTGTCGAGGCTTCTTCGTCCTTCCAATTCACGTAGCAACTTGAAGTAGCTTAAAGTAGTGTAGTTTTCATTTCATGCAAGTAGTTTACTGTGGATTTGTGGTGTTTGATCGAAGTAGCTTCTCTTTATCCATACCACTAGCAACTTGCTGATGGTGAGTTTGCCTTGCGTGGTCAATTGGAAATCATTTCAAACTTAACTTCGATTGCGGTTCGTATGCTTGTATGCATCGTTGTGATGGTACATGTATGTTGAATTATAATCTGAATATTCTTCGTTACTCCTCTGAAGATTGCACCAATTTTGCTGAAGCTGTCCGATGCGAGGCTAGGTAAAATCCGGTTGAAGTCTGCTGACATCGAATTCCACATATCTTGCATTTAGATAGAACGTAAACTTCTTAGGCCCTACACTCATTTTAAATTCAATTCATTTCTGGTTAGAATTAGGAAACTTGTGCTCACTTGCCAAATCATTCGAATTACACGAAAACCCTTAGTCCGCTGTCTGCTGTCAACTGTCGACAATTGTGTAAGTCCCCTTGAAATACCAGCAAAAATCACATCAAGCCAATTGGGACTATTCGCATTAGAGGAACCTTGGATTTAAATGTATGATCCATCTCGCAATCTTAGCATGCAGGAAACTTTGTTCAAGAGAGGATAGAGTAGCCGTTGGCGACTTTATTCTGTGTTGGTGTAGTCGCAAAAACCACGTCAACAAGACCTCCCTGTTTGATCTTGAATTCAGAGTGACTAGTTGATCCGATGACTGCACTGCTAGAATCACTGCGGATCTAGGAAGAATCTGAGCAACATTGCCTGGGAACATGAACTCTAATTCCACCATCTAATACCTTGAAAATTTGGGCGCCTATCTCCTTTTGGGGCGCCCTTAGCTTCCAGACTTAGTTTTTACTTTGCAGATTCCAAATTCTCTCCTCGCTCAATGTGCTTACCTTTTCCTTGATCGCTGGAAATGAATTTTTTTCTAAGGCATGAAGGTTTAGGCGCCTAGACTGAGCTGGGGTGCCTGGAGTCTCCAGTGTTAGCCAAAATTTTGCAGTTTTCAACTTTGACAGCTTCCTTTCTTCATTCTTTGCTCTGCGTGCATGTCCAGTGTTTGAATGTTTGAATCTGACACCTGGCAGTTGACTAACCTCCATTAATGGCTTTAGAGTTCCCGAAATGCTTTCTAAAATTGAGAAAGCAGAATAGACCCACAAGGGAAAACCTGGTCATTTTGTGATTCTGACTACACCAGCCTGATGAGGAAGTATTTTCAACCAATCAAAATCAGTTTAAACCCTAATAGCCTGTTGTACCCAAACCAAATTTTTTGCTTCATCAAGGCATTTTGCATAAAACAATCTTAACCTTGCTAAAATGATGATTAATACAGTTTTTGGGCAATGTCAAGCATGAAGTTTTGTTAGTGTTTTGTCAGTCAAAGGCAATTTCATTGATCAGAATCTGAATCAGAGGCTCAGAACAAAGCATTTCACGGTGGAGGAGCGTTTCACAATGACACTTATACTTTTGAATGGTCATTTTAGTGGCCAAAATAATGATTTCAATGGTCAATTCTTGAAGATTTCTCAAGGAAAAGCAAAATTGCGCCCCTGTAGCCCAGGGGCGCCCTTCTATTTGAAGGCCTAAATTTTGTGATAAATGCTCAAGCATACAGTCAAACTCTTCAGAATTAGTCTACCTATCCGATGAGTTATCCAGCGAGGCTATCCGAGACTTGTAACTCCGGTTGCAAACACCAGAAGTTGAAGTTTCTAAAGTTGCAATTTGCAGAAGCTTGTTGTTTTACAGCTTTTGCGCCCCTATAGCTCAAGGGCGCATTCTTTAAAAGAGGGTTAGATCTTGGTTTTCTTGATGGTTGATGCAATCAATCTCTTCACGACTAGTCTGCCTATTCGACATGCTATCAAACGCAGTCATCCAAGCCCCAGAGCTCTGGCAATCGACGTCAGAAGATGAGCTTATGAAGTGAGCTCACATCACAGAACTTCCTCAGATGGTGTAAATGTGCCCCTGTAGCTCAGGGGCGCCCTTCAAAATGACCTTTAAGATGGTTGAGTTTGCTGACGAGGTCTTCCTGACATCAGTGCTACTCTAGTCCATCTTCGCGATGCACCAAGTTTCCTGTTAATCCGACATTCTGAGAGATCGTGGCAAAGATTCTACCAGGAACGTAATTTCACAGGCGAACTGGCATATAAATTCCATTGTATTTCTATAGGCCAGAGGCGCCTAGCCTTCAGGCCTGTCAGATGAGGTTCTTCACATTCGAAGTCTTCACGAGACTTGAGCGTAATTACTCCAGCTATTCAACGAGCCCAGTTGTCAGCCTTCGGGATTTGGCAAACGCTCGTACGTGCGAGGTATTTGAGGAAACACTATAAAATGTAGACAGCTCAGAAAATGGCTAAGTTTGGTCGTCTATTCCATCTTGGGAAAGGCGCCTTTCTATTTGAGGTCTTAGAAGTAGTTTTCTTGCTTCGTCGCCTCTAGAGACGTCTCTCATACGTCCTTCTGGCTACGCGTCGGGATAGACAGTGCTCGAATCAGGCCATCCCAACTCCAGATATCAGAGGTCAAAGTAGGGAATCTGGTTGAGGGTTGCACTTTCGTCAAAATGGTGTTTGTGCCTTCTCAGGCTAGGGGCGCTTTTACTTTTGAGGCCCTTAACACAACTTTCAGATTCCTTGCGTATATTCGTTGGATGCAGAATACCTCTAGTCATGCAATGTGCTTGGTTGCCTGTCAGCAGGGTCCACCATTCATCGTCGGCAGCCGTTTGAAGCATCAGATGGCAATTTGGAGAAATAGTTAAGTCTGGTACCTGAAAATCAATTTAATCAAGGGCGCCTAATTCTTTGAGGTGTTAAATGATGGATTTTGCAGTGATTGTTGTACCCAAACCAAAATTTTTTGCTTCATTAAGGCATTTTGCATTTAAAAGTCTAAACCTTGCTAATTTGTTGTAAAACACAGTTTTGGGCAATGTCAAGCATGGAGTTTTTGTCAATAGTTTGTCAGTCAAAGTCAGTTATATTGGTCAAAACCTGAAGCAGAGACTCAAAATGTAGATTTTCACGATGGAGGAGCATCTCAGACGACATTTCATATTGCAGACGGTCATGTTTATGATCGAAACAGAGTTTTTAAAGATCAAATCAGGGAGATTTCTCAGAGGAAAAGCCCAAAAGCGCAAGTATAGCTCAGGGGCGCCCAGTTTGTTGGAGGTCAAGATTCTGGTTAAAGTGCTCAAGCATCCAGTCAATCTCTTCAGAACTAGTCTGGCTATCCGTCGAGCTATCCAGCGAAGCATTCCGAGACTCACAGCTCTGGTTATCAGCGACAGAAGTCAAAATCCCTAAATTTTAGGAGAGAAGAATTTTGCTCTTTTCAGGCAAAAGCGCGCCTCTAGCCTAAGGGCGCCCATTTCAAGGCAGGGGTAAATCTTGTCAGTTTCGATGCCGGTTGCAGTCAATCCGTTCACAACTGGTCTGCTTATCCGACGAGATATCAAGTGCAGTCATCCGACTCTCAGAGTTCAGGCGGCAGTCATCCAAAGATCAGCTTAAAATGGAGTTTTTCACATTTCTGAGCTTCTCCGTTTATGCCCAGTGCAAGTACAAGCCAGGGGCGCTGGCTTAAAGGACCCTCCAGATGCCAATATTTGCAGACAGAGTCTTCAATTTTACATCGGGCAGAGTATACTAGCCTAGCTCCACAACGCACCATTCAGCTTGTCGATCCGACGTTCGTGGTGGTCGTGGCAGAGATTCTACCAAGCACGTAATTTTACGGGCGAACCAACAAATGGTTTTTCAGTGCATTTTCATGGTCTTAAGGCGCCTAGCCTTTAGGCTGATCAGATGAGCCCGTTCGCGTTCGAAGTCTTCACGACTATTGAGCGTAGTCAATTTATCTTCCCAACGAGCATAGCCG
>VDFB02161109.1:0-18108 GCA_007258455.2 Sequoia sempervirens | reverse complement strand
ATCAATTGTTATGCCACATAGGGTTCCAAGAGATTGAAGTGATAAGGCTGTTTGTGTTAATTTACCATTGTGATTGATCGTTATGCCACATAGGGTTTCGAGAAGTTGCAGCGATAAATCTGTTTTGTGAAATCTTTATCAATATAATCGAAGGTTATGCCACATAGGGTTTCGTGAAATTATAAAGATAAAGGCTGTTTTGTGAAGGTTTTGCTGTTTCGATCAAGTGTTATGCCACACAGGGTTCCATAAGATCGTCTTAGTGAATTCTTAAATCTGTTGTATCCAATAAGCTTGTTTAGATTGAGATGATAGTTGTGCCACCTTGCCCTCAAGTAGAGAGTCTAAACATGCTTATCGTCCGATAGTCATACCTTGCTCCGTTTCCTCTTACTCTGTTTTCCTGAGGAGATTGGATAGATATAAGTTGTAGTTTAGTTGATTTGCAAAACCAGAGAAAACTCAGCTGCAACGTGTAAGTTCTTTCAAGAAAGCCTTGTGCCTCTAGCAGCTGAAACAAAAAGACAGGACATAGTTTTAGCTTATTTTCCTTTGCAAGTACATTTGTCAAAGCATAACGAGGGAGCTTCCCCTCCATAATTTGAAGAGCACTCATTGCGTAGTGTGCATAGGCTGTTCATAAACAACTTCTACTCCAGAGGTGTTAGTTGTTACGCTAACAGTGATGACTCCCAGCAGACATTTCTTCCTTGCTCAGTAGGCTTCGCAATGAATACACCAGCTCAGTCTCAACATCAGCCGGTCACCCGGAAATCAGTGTCGAAGATGGCCACTTGTAACTTTGTACTCAGCTACAAAATAGGAAGTTAATAAAAATGCAGTATCTTTAGCAAATGGACGCCTATGAGGCCAAGTAATGACTTTTCGGAATTAGTGAAGTTAGCCGGTGAATCATAAAGCTTCATTCGTTTTGTCAACTAAAGTTAAATAATATTTAATATTTATTTTGCATATTTAAGTATTAAAATGGTGATTTTCTAAAATTGGCGCCTTTTGCAAATTGCATAATGAATATTTTATTATTATTTAAATTTTGAACTTCAAGTCAGTGGCAGTGTAACTAAAGGGGGTCCAATCAGAATCCTTTTATTTTCGTTAAGGTTTTAAATCTTGCAGTGAACAAGATGGTGCGAATTTTCCTTATTTAAACATGGCGCCATCATTGTTCATTCTCACAGCTTCAAGAGAAATTCGCAATTCTTCAGAGCAAAGGCAATTTTACAAGTAAAGGCGAATTTTCAAAGGAAAAGCGAATTCATCATCAACAATCAAGGGCGATTTCATTAATTCATTCTTTTTGCAGGTTCAAAGTTCACATTCATCAGCAAATTTGAAGAACAGGGGCGATTTTCACAGAAGAAAGAGCATAGAAAAAACGTCTTTTTCTTCCTTGATTCTCAAATTTCTCTCAAAATCCAATTTGCATGTTCCCGAAATTGGCGAATTTGATAAGTCTAAACATCTGGATCATTTCTATATAACTTCCTCGAATTAAAATCGTGCGTTGATTTTTCAGGAATTTTTTAACTCCAGAGCATTCGTTCTCGAGTTTCTAATTTTCTCAACTGAAAACTCTTTGCATGATCGAGTAGAGGTTAGATTTTCGCATTTTTGACATTCTAGGTTGTCTTAGAATCTTTTTCTGGACAAAACCCATATCTCAGATTTTTTGCCGAAAATAACTCTTCAAAAGGCTATTTTTAGCCTCAGTAGGCTATTTTTAGCTTTCCAGAAATCTTGTCAGAACATAGTCAAGTTCACAGTCAACAGGCGAGTTTTTCAGAATGCAGTACACTTAGCTCAAATACAGGACCAAATTAGTCCTTACTCACGACTTCATCGAGACAGTTGAGACGAATCTTCACAAGGTGCTGCCAGAAGCAATCTTGGATCCGGTTAAGATCGAAAGTTCGATTATTCAGAACATTCAACAGTCCGGGTTATTGGAGGCCGCTTCCATTCCTATCTCCGTTCATTGTATTGAGTTCGTGATGTCTTGTATTAAGCATTACAACTCTACTACTCGTGAGATAGTGTCAGTAGATGGACGAGTTATTTGCAGCCTCAAACCTTTGGATGTGGAAAGAAGTTTTGGTATACCTCAGCACTCGAACAGTCTAGTTATTTCTATGGAGCAGTGCGAGCAGGCATTCAATGCTGATGTGGACAAGTGCCAGAATAAAATGGCAGAAAGATGGTTAAAGCAAGCGAAGAACAGATTGCCAAACAATGTGGGTCGTGGTGAGTATAAGGATGAGTACTCAATTCTAATTACACTCTTGAATTGTGTCTCAGGTCAATCACATGCAAATGTTTTCCAGCCTTGGATGTATTACATTATTGATCGCATCATATCTGGGCAGGAGCATTATGACTGGGCATCCTTCATCAGCGATATTATCCACAAGCAGATCACCGATTTCTTAGTTGCTCATGAGTTTCACATGTGTTCATACCTCGTGTACTTGATTGCTTATCAGGGTCAGTTTTGAGGATTAAACATCATGGGCATTCTCAGTGTTCAGAAAGTCTATCAGTATTATGATCAGCTTGAGTTCACTAAGGCTGAACGTCATTTCAAACGTGTTCATGAGGCTTTCCTAACTTATACAGTGAGAAATTTGGACCGGGAGTTGCACATTCGTATCTCGGCAGTTGCTAGAACAGCAATGGATGGTTGGGCGGATTGGTTTATTCAGTTCCCAACATACACCTACATCCGAGCATATGGATTTATAGGAAATCCAGCTATGCTTCCACATTATCCTTCGGAAAAGACAGTCTTTATGGAGTTCTTGAGGCAGTTGCATGATGTTCATCGTCTTCTACGCCACAAACATAGACCAGCTGCCAACTTTCCTCTTTAGTTTGGAATGTATTGGTGCAAGACGACAGTTGATGCCAAAGTTGCAGGATAGGAGCTTGAGAAATCTCATCTCAAGTATCTTGTTGAGGCATGTGCCTATGATCTTTCAGGTCATTACACAACTCGCCTTGCCGGATGCACATACCATGACCCTTCTATGGAGGATTATTGGGCAAATTGCGTAGATGATTTTGAGGTTCGCAGATGTAGCTATGGCCGCTTCTCTCTCTTACAGATTTTTGTTTTCTTGTCAGAAGATGTGGGAAGTTTATCAGATGATGAGGGAGAAGTTCTTCCTCAGTTTTTCAGAGAGTAGGTTGACACACAGCCGCTGCCAGCAATTGATTGGTACGCCAAGGAGTACACAATAGTAAAAGAGAGGTCAAGTAGAATTATTCAAAATAGTATACTTTACCTCGACAGCAAGAGGACCAGGAGGGTAAGTGTGCCTAGAGCAGAGCCACTAGTAGTGGTGAATCTTTCACTACCTTCCTCGTCAAAACCTAAACAAAAGAGGAGTAATCCTCCTAAGAAAGGTCAAGCGCCAAACAATTCAAAAGGTAAGGCGCTTGCCATTGATACACATACGAAGCCTGACAGACAACCTATCACAGAGCCAGTTCAGAGATCAGTTCAGAGTCCACCAGTGCCTGAGGTTCAACCTCAAGTTCCTACACCAGTTCCGGAGCAATCACTAGTCCCAATTCATATTGAATTGGATTTAGACTCCCCATCTCGCAGCAGCGCCTCTACATATTCGCTCTCGTCACAGCCTCCTGTTGCTAGTACAAACCCTTCCAGTAGCATTAGCCGAGACCAGTCTTGGATTGAGTCTCAGCTGGGAAGGAAGAGGAGGCAGCCATCCTATGTCCTTAATCATTCAAATTTTGATCAGGTTTACCAGGATGTGCCAGACAAGAGGATCAAGAACATAGTCCATGTGGAGAGGAATACCGATATGGAGATCGTCGTCGAGACTGCTATACCTCCATAGGGGAAGAGCTTGGACGAGTTGGAATATCAAGACTTTGAGGTTATCACAGTCAACCTTGGTCGTAGCACATGCCAGACTCAAGTTGATCTCCTACAAGTTGCTATAGACAGTGCTAGGGATAGAATACTGAAGGACGGAGAGGATAAGGCAGCCCTCAATGCTGAAATCAGACAGCTTCGTCAGTATATTTCTAGCCTTGTACATAGGCTAGATGCCATTACCACACTCCCACCGATGCTCGAGCCTCCAGCAGAACAAGGTCAACTTAATCACTTGGTTGCATATGGCAAGCGTTTGGATGAGTGGGAGGAGGAGTTCGTTGCTAGAGGCCGTTCTATGCTCACAGAGTTATATCAGTTGCGGTACAATGCACGAGAACACCGTCTACGTCTCCAAGATGAGGAGCGAGATATGGCAATTAACAAACCCCGGGATGAGATTATGATTGCTCACCTGAATATGGCATATGAATCAGTCACAGATGCAGAAGATAGAGAAGCTATCTACTCTTGGAAAACACAGTTGGTTTTCAAGGCAAAGATAGAGGAGACTATGGCGTCAAAGTTGGCTGAGAGTAGAGAGCACGTTACTAGTGCACTCTGGTTTGTGAGGACCTTAGTATCTCGCTTACCGTGTCAATATCAGATTGAGGGTGGTGCATATGTTGAGCTTACCGATGTACAGTCAGAGCTCCAGGCACTCGCTCATACTATTTTCAGTGGGGAGACCGTTGGCTGTAAGATTAATCAGCTTACAGTCATGTCAGTGTTGTTCGATGAAGCAACAAGGAGTAGGGGCGAACTTCAGTCCCAGATCACAGCTGGTGAGGACATGCTACGCAGGCATAGCATTCTTCAACAGAGTATCAGAGCTCCAAATAGTGATGCAGTTAACAATCCCGTTGAGGGATTGGTTGCTTGAGATCATAATCAGTAGACTTCAGTTCCCACCTCTCAGAATAGACTTTATACAGAGGAGTTAACTTGGCGTTACCCTTTCAAGTTAACTCGTTGTTTCATCACATGCATATCTATTCTGAGATCAGCTTTATTTACTTGGAGTTTTATTTAGGGTTTCCATTGACTGATGGTAGTGTTCCAGTTAACATGCTTTCAATAAGGGCTTGCATGCTTGCACAATTGTCCATTTTTAGATTAGATGTTTCGGTTAACTGATGGTAGCTTTCCAGTTAACTATATTGTTTGCTTTATTAGGGCTTAGTAATAAATCTTGCATGCATTGCAAGACTGTAGTTGACTCAAGGTGATTTTAGGGTTCCCTACACCTTTCGATGTCTATAAATAAGAGCTTTTGCTCATTTGTACATAACTTTTGCACGAGAGAGAAATATATGATGTGCCTACCTTGCCCTCAATATTGCTCGTTTTGTATCTGTTCATGCGTTTTTGCTATTATGATGAATTGTTATGCCACATAGGGTTTCATGCAATTATAATGGTAAATTTTTCCTTGAATGGAATCTGTTTTGTGTTCAATAAACTCGTCCAAATTGAGTGATAGTTGTGCCACCTTGCCTTCAAGTTGAGAATCTATACTTGGTTATCGTGTGATGTGTGTGAATAATAAACTTATTCAGATTGAGGCTGATAGATGTGCCACCTTGCCTTCAAGTTGAGAATCTGTATTGGTTTATCGTATATTGTTGTTTCCAATAAACTTGTTTAGATTGAGCTGATAGATGTGCCACCTTGCCTTCAAGTTGAGAATCTACACTTGTTTATCGTCAGATAGTCATCCTTGCTCCATTTCCTCATGCTATGTTTTCTTGAGGAAACTGGATAGATTTTAAGTAATTAAGCCTAGTTGTAGTTAGTAGTCTGCGAAACCAGAAAATACTCAGCTGCAACGTATACAGTTTTCGAGAAAGCCTTGTACCTCTACAACTGAAACAAAAAGACAGGATTTAGTTTAGTTTACTTTCCTTTTCAAAGCATTTTTGTCAAGCACAACGAGGGAGCTTCCCCTCCTAATTTGAAGAGCACTCATTGCGTAGTGTGCATATTTGTCATTACCAACTCCTACTCCAGAGGTGCTAGTTGTTACGCCAACACAGCCAAACTTTCTATTTTTAGAAATTTAGCCAGCATCCATTTCAAAAGAAACCCAAAAAAGTTTTTATTTTTAGAAAGTTTCTAAAAATAGCAATTTTCCTAAAAAGTAGGGATGAAAAACTGAGATTTGGGTTTCATTGATTTGGTCGCTCTGAGCAGACCCAGATCGTCAGATTTAGAAAATTTCAAGTTTTTACCCCTCATGCAAGATATGCACACCCAAATTTTGACCTTTTTTGACAGATTTGACAAGACTTTTACTCATTTCTTCAAAATGTCTAAGTGTAGCAAAAAAATTAATTTGGGGTACAACATAATGAACATTAGAAGCAAAACGCCCAATAAGCATGAGATAGGCAACTAGAACTAGCATAGGCAACTAGAACCAGCAACTATGTGAAGTCACAACTCCAATTTCAATGCCATAGAGAAGGGGCGGCCCATGGAGAAGGGCGACCTCTCAAAGAAAATAAACACTTCACTATAAAGTATGAAATTCAAGAAGAAGGGGCACCTAGAGAATAGAAATGATTAGAGAAAATACCCAGAATGAAATAAAAATCATACAAGGAGTTATGAATGAAAATCTATTTCAGCTATGCTTAAACCAACAACAACAAAACTGTAAATATCATCAAAACCTTTCAACAATGAAGCTCAATCTGCAATCTCTGGATGAGAAGCACTCTCAATTCAGCTAGGTGTTATATTTCAAACACGAAACTGAATACTTGCTAGGAGGTATGCATTCCTCGAAGCCAAAAGTCTGAAATCATTTCAATAGCACTTTGTCCTCAATAGTAATCGATCCCAAATTAATGAGCAAAGGCCTATATAAATAGCACTTTGGAGAGACCTTTCAACTTCCACCTTTTCCCTAAAAAAGGGACACCCAAGCTCTCCTTTGACATATTTAAATTTTAAAACACTTATTTCTCCTTCATCCTAGGTGTCCAAGGCAAATGGGGCCATAATAAACATTATAAAATATTAAAATACTCCTCATGAGGCGTCCCACTCAAAAGCCCACTTTTTTAAAAACAACTTAAGTCATTACTCTAGGCCAAGGGGCCAAAATAACCTTCAAATATTTAAATGACTTAAATAAATCATTTTACTAAAAGGAGCCTCAAAATGCTGAAAGCCAAATATACCCAAACTGCCTTGCTCAAACTAGAAAGCACTCAAGATTGTTGAACTGCTACCAACTGAGACACTGCCAGAAATATAACTTACTAAAAATAGCATACTACTTGTTGATGTGTTTTGCGTGACCGCACCAACGCAGAATAAAGTCGCCAACGGCTACCCTATTCTCTCTTGATCAAAGTATCCAGCACGCTAAGATTGTGAGAGAGTTCATGCGTTCAACTCCAAGGTTCTTTCAATGCGAATAGTCTCAGTTGGCTCAATGTGATTTGCTGGTATTTCAAGGGGACTTATAGAATTGTTCAACAACAGAGGAAGGGGTTCGAATGCTCGAAAGGTTTTTCTATAAAGTTCTTGTTTCAAAAGGTACTGAATGTAAATAGTGCAGGGTTTAGAGAGTCTAAATCTATTCTAAGGCGTGGGACATGGCAATCAATTCTCACTAGCTTCAACCAGGCTCTGCTTTGCCTCGCTTCGGACAGCCTCCACAGAACTGGTGCAATCTTTAGAGGAGTAGCTCACGGTGTTCAAAACACAACTTAGCATGAAAATACCATCACAACGATGCATATAAACATACAAATCATGATCAAAGTTAAGTGCATGATATTCCAGTTGACCACACAAGGCACATTCGCCATCAACGAACACACTAGTGGTATGGATAGATGAAGTTTGCTCAAATTGAAGACCACATTCCACACTATCACCTACGTACATGAAATGAAACTTATTCTACTTTAAGCCACTACTTGAATTAGAAGGACGAAGAAACCTTGCTAGCTACTCACAACAAAAGATGAAATTCATCATCAATGAAAATTCTTTTTATTGGGAGAGTGTTCACAACAATTTCTTACAAAGTTTTAAAGGAAAAAAATTCCTTCTTCAAACTACTCTATCAATCTACGCTATGCTACTTCTAAGCTATCACCTAGATGTCTCTCTATTCTAATCTCTACTGTCTAACTCAATGTCTATTCTAATGAGGTACAAATGAGGGGGGATGCCCCTTTATATAGTTGGCCAAGTCCAATGGACGACTCAGATTACAATCGGCCGGATGGCCCAGATTGTGCCACCTCAGCCCTAAACAAGATTCACCCTAAAAACTGCCAACAAGAGGAGTGGGGTAATAAATGAGCCATTAATGTCCATCATCCTTCTAGAAGATTCCAGCTTTGAAATGCGTTCGCACTGTTCTTCCTTCTGGACTAGTATGGCAGGCATGTTCTCGAGCTGAAACCTCAAGTCTGCAACTTCTTTCTGCTTGACGATGATTTTCCTCCTTGATGAGCTTTGAAAACATTTCTTCTTTGCCACTTGAGCCGGGCACATACTAAGTCTCAACACTTAGCCATTTTCTCCAAGTACTCGCTTCATCGCCCCAAGTCACCACCATTTAGTCTCGACGTTCCTCTTGCAAAACAAGCAAGGAGAAGAGCATCAAAACACTTCATAATATAAAGTCACTTTACTTACCTAATTTTCATGCTCCGATCCTTGAGGTTTGAGCGACCTCCGAAACATTTCTCTTCTAGGAAACCCTTCATTTTTCATAACTTTTCAACATCTGCATGCCATCTCGACACCTTCATCCTAATATTCGAGTTTCACTTTAGCTTCATATTCTTCATGCCTTAGACAAATTTTATCTTCCTCAAGGGTGTATCATAATTCACTCATCAGCTGGGTCGTTGATGACTTTGATTCAACTCTAGCTCAAGAAGATTATCATAACGAAGAATTTGAGCAAATTCACCTAGGCAGACAACTTCAAATTCATCGTATGGAAAATTTTCATCTTGAAAACACATTTTAATCACTTTGCCTTAGAAAAATTTTAAATTTTCCTTAGGAAAATTCATTATTTCAAGTGCCGATTAAAATCTCCATCTTCAAAGCCTCGGCGAAGTGTAGAAGACACCAAAATCAACTCCTTGTTGACAATCTTCAATACCCAAAAGAAAATTTTCTTCAGAGCATGTCGAATTCATGGGTACACAACGAACGGGTTCATTTAATTTTTCTTGAATCTTGAACCTTAGAAAAATAATTTTCGACAAATTTATTCTTGTTCTTCATTCCTGTGAATATTCTCTGTTGCTCTGACTTGAAATTTTTTTTATTGACCCTGTGCAGCTGGCATCATCTGACTTCATTTCCGGCAAATTCATTCAATCTTCAAGAATTTTTTATCACTCCAAGTCTAGGCATATTTTTCCCAAGGAGGAAAAATACGCCTTAGAAAAATTTAAATCACTCAGCATTTTTTTTTGTTTGGAATTTTGCCTTAGAAAAAATTTTAATCTCGTCTTCAATTCATTCTTCCAGTGGTGAGGAATTTTTTTTTTATTAATCAACTCCTTTGGAAAATTTTCACCCAGCATGCTTTATCACCTTGGGCGCATTTAGCCTGTCATGAAGGATATTTTCTCTTAAATTTCCACGCCTAGCATACTTCCCATTCAAATTTCCACCACCTTGCACCTTGGGCGCATTTTCCTTGTCATGAAGGATATTATATTCAATGCCACCCTTGACTCTTCTTTGACTTCCTTCTTACTTCCTAACAAGGGCGCATTTGAGACATAAAGGAGGATAAACAATGCCTTAGCAAAAAAAAAAAATTTAGACGTCCTTCAAGGCAAGGTGACTTGGGCGCATATCACATGTGTAGAAGGATTAACACTTCCCATTTGTTTGACCCCTTTGACTTCTTCAAGCATGGGCGCATATGACACATAGAGGAGAATGGGCGCATATTCAAGGTGGAGGTGGATGAAACTTATGCCGCCTTGACCTTTTGACTTTCTCCTAGCTTGTCTTGATTTGGGCGCATATTGCATGTCCAAGAGGATGAAACATGTTGACCCTTTGACCTCCTTGCAGCATGGGCACATTTTGACCTTGAAGCTTCCAATTTTTTAACTTAGAATATTTTTCAAGCCTCTCATCTAGCTGGGCGCATTTCAAATCTTGTGCTTTCATTTCGTTTGCCTTAGTAAATTTCTTACCTTGGAAAATTTTCAAAATCTCCACTCTTAGCTTTAGGCGCAATTGGAGGGGTCTCCTTTCAATTTTCACGCCTTAGAAATTTTTTATTCATCTACTTCAACTTAGGCGCATCTACCACCTTGAGGTTTCACTTTATCAACACTTAGAAAATTTTACCTCCTCCACTCTAGTTTGAGGCGCATTTCACAAGGTGGGCTTCTAGTTTCAAGGACTTAGTAAAATTTTCAAGCATCACCTTTCACTTTGGGTGCATACTCATGGGCAAGCTTTCACTTTTCTAACACTTAGAAAATTTAGAGGCCCCTCTTTACCTTGGGCGCATTTGGCATGCTGGGCTTTCAATTTCACAGGCTTAGAAAATTTTCAAGGCTCTTCAAGCTTCCAGGGCGGACTTTGATGTTGGAGCTTCCATTTTATTTGCCTTGGTAGAATTTTCATCTGTCTTTAGCCTTTTAAGGCGGATTTTGATGCTGGACTTGAAAAATTATCAAACTTGGTGGATTTCATGCCTTTTGCCAAATTTAGAGTGATTCGTTCATGCTAACCCTAGCTTGCCCTAACTTTCTATTTTTAGAAAGTTCTCTGTTGGCGTAAAATCTAACACCTCTGGAGTGCAGGTTTGTACGGACAGCTATGTACACTACGCAATGAGTGCTCTTCAAATTAGGAGGGGAAGCTCCCTTGTTGTGCTGGAATGCATGGAAAAGAAAAGTAATCTAAGTCCTATCTTTTTGTTCTCAGCTGGAAGAGGCACAAGGTTAAGAAAACTAAGAACATTGCAGCTAAGGATTTTCTGGTTTCGCAGATCAGTAACTACAACTAAGCTAACTACTTTAAATCTATCCAGTTTCCTCAAGAAAACAGAGCATGAGGAAATGGAGCAGGGATTGACTATCGGACGATAAATGCTTAGACTCTCTACTTGAAGGCAAGGTGGCACAACTATCATCTCAATCTAAACAAGCTTATTGGGCACAACAGATTTAAGAATTTACTAAGACGATCTTACGAAACCCTAGGTGGTATAACACTTGATCGAATCAGCAAAGCCTTCACAGAACAGCCTTTATCTTTATAATCTCACGAAACCCTAGGTGGTATAACCTTCAATTATATTGATAAAGATCCACAAAACAGATTTATCGCTGCAACTTCTCGAAACCCTAGGTGGTATAACGATCGATCACAATGGTAAATTAACACAAAACAGCCTTATCACCTTAATCTTTTGGAACCCTAGGTGGTATAACAATTGATTTCAATGATAAAGATGTTCAAACAGATATATCTAATCTATGGAAAGAATTCAGCATCACAATCTTTCGAAACCCTATGTGGTATAACAATCAATTGCAATAGTGAAGACACATGAACAAATACGAAAAAGAGCAATATTGAGGGCAAGGTGGGCACAGCATATATTTCTCTCTCAAGCAAAAGTTATTTACAAATGAGCAAAAGCTCTTATTTATATACATCAAGGTGTAGGGAACCCTAAAATCACCTTGTGTCATCTATAGTTCCTGCAATGCATGCAAGCAATGCGCCAAACCCTAATTAAGTAAACTATACAGTCAACTGGGAAACTACCCTCAGTTTGACTGAAACATCTAATCTAAAAATGGACAATTGTGCGAGCATGCACGTCCTTATTGAAAGCAAGTTAACTGGAAGACTACCATCAGTTAACGTAAAAAACCCTAAATGAAACTCCAAGTAAACAAGGTGAATCTCAGAATAGATATGCATGTGATGACAACTTCGAGTTAACTGGAAAGGGTAACACCCAGTTCAACTCGTGTATGTAATGTCTATCCTGAGAAGTGGGAACTGAAGTTTACTAGTCGTGATCTCGAGCAACCAATCCCTCAACGAGGCTGTCAACTGCATCAGCATCTGAATGTCAGCAACTTGAGCAATCTTTGCAATCTTTGCACACTCAACCAGCATTTCACTGACTGGCAACTTTGGCGGCTCCGTAACTGAAGTGTTAGCCAACATCTCTTCTGCAGCTTGATACAAATCGGTCTCAGCTTTTCTGATGAAGTCATGAATTAAAACCGATTTGGTCTTGAATTCAATCTGTGTGTATTGTACTCTGAAAAACTCGCCTGTTGACTGTGAACACGGCTATATTCTGACAACTTTTCTGGAAAGCTAAAAATAGCCTGCTGAGGGTAAAAATAGCCTATCGAAGCGCAATTTTCAGCGAAAAATCTGAGATATGGGTTTTGTCCAGAAAAAGATTCTAAGACAACCCAGAACGTCAGAAATGCGAAAATATGACTTCTACTCGACCATGCAAAGACTTTTCAGTTGAGAAATTTAGAAACTCAAGAACGAATGTTCTGAAGTTAAAAATTCCTGAAAAATCAAACGCACGATTTTAATTCGAGGAAGCTATATGAAAATGATCCAGATGTTGAGACTTGTCGAATTTGCCAATTTCAGGAACATGCGAATTGAAAACTGAGAGAAATCTGAGAACCAAGGAGGAAAAAGACGTTTTTTGTATGTCTTCTTCTGTGAAAATCGCTCAAGATTTCTTTGAATTGCTGAGAACTGTGAACTTTAACCTGCAAAAGAATGTGATTGGAGAAATCGCCTTTGCAAATAGATGAGAAATCTGCCTTTGTTTGAGAAATACGAATCTCCCTTGAAAATACGCCTTGTGAATGAAGAAAAACGAATTTTGCTTGAAAATACGCCTTTGCCTTGAAGAAAAACGAATTTTGCTTCAAAATTATGAATTTCCTTTGACAAAATTTGCCTTTGAGAATTACGATTTTCCCTTTGAAGAAAATATGAATCTCCTTGAAAAATACGAATTCTCTTGAAAATATGAATGATAAATGAAGAAGGCGCCATGCTTAAAGAAGATGAAATTCGCATTAATCTGACAACTGCAAGAATTCAAAACCCTGACAATAATAGAAGTCCTCTGATTGGTTGCCCTTCAGTTGCACTGCCACTGACTGGAAGCTCAAATAATAATAAAATATTTATTATCATGCAATTAGCAAGGGTGCTAAAAATAGAAAATTGCTATTTATAAATAAGCAAATTTGGAACTTCAGTTGACAACCCGGGTGAAGCTCTGAGATTCATCGTGAGACTTCAACGATTCCGAAAAGTCATCTTTTGAGCACATAGGCGTTCATTTGCTCAAGATTTTACACTTTTTATTAACTTCCTACTTTGTAGCTGACTGCAAAGTCACGACTGGCCAACTTCGCCATTGATTTCCGGATGACCGGGTGATGTTGAGACTGTTCTGAGATATTCATCGGAAAGCCTATTGAACAAGGAAGAAATGTCTGCTGGGAGACATAACTGCAAAATCCATCGTTTAACCCCTTGAAAAATTAGGCCTCTGATTAAATTGCTTTACGGGTTCCAGACTTAGCCATTTCCCTAAACTGCCATCGACGCTAAGCAATTTCTTGGAGTGGTGAATGAGTGAACCCTATTTGATATGAGGCGAAGCTCAGCGCTGCATGACTGGAGATATTCTGCATCCAACGACTGTATGCATGACAGCTGAAAGCTGTGTTAAGGGCCTCAAAAGTAAAAGCGCCCCTGGCTCATGGTTGCACTTTTGTCATTTTGGCGAAAGTTGAACACTCATCCAAGTACCCTACTTTGACGTCTGACATCTGGAACTGGGATGACCCGATTCAGGCACTATCTGTTTTAACGGATAGCCAGAAGGGCCTACAAAAGAAGTCACTGAAGGTGACGAGGCAAGAAAACTGCTTCTAAGACCTCAAAAACTCTAGTGCGTATTTTATTTATGTTTACCGCTCCCAGACTTAGCCATTTTCCGAACATCTTCACTTTGCAATATTACACTAAAGACCTCGCACGCATGAGCGACTGCCAAATGCTGAAGGCTGACGGCTATGCTCCTTGGGAAGATAAATTGATTACGCTCAATAATTGATTACGCTCAATAGTCGTGAAGACTTCGAACGCGAACGGGCTCATCTGACCAGCCTAAAGGCTAGGCGCCTTAAGACTATGAAAATGCACTGAAAACCATTTGTTGGTCCGCCCGTAAAATTACGTGCTTAGTAGAATCTCCGCCACGACCACTAGGAACGTCGGATCGACAAGCTGAATGATGCACCGCGGAGCTAGGCTAGAATACTACTGATGTTGTGAACACTCTTTCTACGAATTCTGACATCTGGAGGGTCCTTTAAGCCAGCGCCCCTGGCCTGTACTTGCACTAGGCATAAACGGAGAAGCTCAGAAACATGAAAACTCCATTTTAAGCTGATCTTTGGATGACTGCCGCCTGAACTCTGAGAGTCGGATGACTATGCTTGATATCTTGTTTGATAAGCAGACTAGTTGTGAACGGATTGACTACATCCGGCATCGAAACTGTCAAAATTTATCCCTGCTTCAAGATGGGCGCCCTCAGGCTAGAGGCGCGCTTTTGCCTGAAAAGAGCAAATTCCTCGCATCCTAAAATTTAGGGATTTTAACTTCTGTCGCTATTTGCCAGAGCTGTGGGTCTCGGAACGCCTCGCTGGATAGCTCGACGGATAGCCAGACTGATTCTGAAGAGATTGACTGTATGCTTGAGCACTTTCAGCAAGATTTTAACCTCCAACAAGTTGGGCGCCCCTGAGCTATACTTGCACTTTGTGAATTTTCCTTTGAAAAATCTTCGTATTTTGACCACTGAAAACTCCGTTTCGATCATTGAAGCGACCGTGTACAATGTGAAATGCCGTCGTGAGATGCTCCTCCATTGTGAAAAGCTCCATTCTGAGTCTCTGCTTCAGGTTCTGATCAATATAACTGACTTTGACCGACAAAATATTGACAAAAACTCCATGCTTGACATTGCCCAAAACTGTGTTTTACATCAAATTAGCAAGGTTTAGACTTTTAAATGCAAAATGCCTTGATGAAGCAAAAAATTTGGTTTGGGTACAACATTTGCATATTCCATGTGGGTTTTTCGAGAGCTTCGCAGTGATGTGACATGCAAACAGAGATAGTCACTCCTTCAAGAACTTGCTATTTTTAGCAGATGCATCCCGGTAGCCGCCTCCTAGCACTTCAGAATCACGGGCTGATCACAATGCAACAGAAACAAGAACAAACGGAGATCGTTTGATATGCATGCAAGATGAATTAGGGTTTCCAGCTTCGGGACCCAAAAAGAGGGGTAAAAAGTTAGAATTTTTGAAAACCGGTGTAAACCACCGCAATCAGCATCTTTCAAGGAGTCTGCTGGTAAAATTTGAAGGCAAACGGAGTACTTACTATTTATAGTAAGTCATTTCAGAAACAGGCTAAAAATAGAAAGTTAGCCACATGCGCCAGTGTCAACGGGCAGGTCACGTGGTGAGGAGCGCATCATTCGAATTTCAAATCAAACAGAGCTGTGGAAGTCTGAGAAATGAGCAGCTGCTATAAATAGTAAGCCACCTCCAGGAACATGCTATAAATAGTAGGTCAGCGCAAGGCATCAGTGGGTATAGGTCAAACAAATGACGAAGACCCTATGGCACGAATTTCAGATCAAACGGAGTTGCAGAGGATGGCAAATTGGACACTTGCTATTTTTAGTAGGTTGGTACAGAGGAATTAGGGTTTCCTAAAATCAAGGGAAAAACAGGACAGTCATGCAAAAGCAGCATCCAGCTATGATCACCACGCTTCAGGCATTCAACACATGAAATTTGAAGACATTCTAAGCAGTTGCTATTTTTAGCAGGTTGCTAAAAATAGCAGGTACAGACAGGCATCAGGCCCCGACAGCATAATCACACCACAAAGTTCAAAACAGGGCGAAAATCAAGCTTTCTGGGATCATAGGTCAGTCCAAAGCACAAAATCTAAAGAATTTTCTAAAAATAGCAAATTGGGGTTAGAATGATCGAGTTGCCCTAAATCAGGCAAAGAGCATAAAATTCACTGAAATTGATAAATTTTCAAGTCCAGCCAGTGAAGAATGCCTTTAAAAGCTGAAGGTTGATGAAAATTTTCTAAACATCTTGATTTGTGCCTTTGCTTGAAGAGATGTGCCTTGAAATTTGTCTAAGTCTGAGAAATTGAAAGCTCAAGCTATAATTTGCACCTTTGCTAGAAGAGTAGACCTTGAAATTTTCCAAGTCTTGAAAATTTGAAGCTCCAAGGGTAAAATGCGCCCTTGAGGGAAGAAAGCATGAAAAATTCTCCCAAGTATGAAAATTAGAAGCTCTGGGGTCAAAATGCGCCCTTGAGGAGAGAATGAGGGTGAAAATCTTCTAAGTGTTAGAAACTTGAAGTTGCCTACTCAAAATGCGCCCAAGGTGGAGTAAGGAAGTTTGAAAATTGCCTAAGTAAGAAAAATGAGAGCCCATGGGTCAAAATGCGCCCTTGAACTTGGAATTGATAAAAGTGAAAGCATGACCATTGATTTGCGCCCTGGCTAGTGGAGGGGTTGAAAAACTCTCTAAGTATGGAAAATTGGAAGCTCCCCCATCAAAATGCGCCCTTGAGCTTAGAGTTGATAAAATTAAAAGCTCAACATGCTATTTGCGCCCCCAAGTGAAAGACCACCCTCTTGTATGTGCCTATAAAGAATAAGAGTGGGAATTTGATGTTCAGGGTATGATATGCGCCTTGAAAGTTGGAGGTCATATTTGCGCTTGGCTAAGAAGGGGGTTGAATTTAAAGAAGACTCCTCTATATGTGCCCATGCAAGAATAAAGTTGATGGATTTTAAAGAGAGTTAAGGCGTTGGAGATGTAAGGAAAATATGCTAGGCGTTGGGTTTTAAAGAAGATATTTATTCCTCATGAAAGGTAAAATGCGCCAAAGGCATTCAAAAATTTTTCTAAGTGAGTTAAAATCAAATTTTCCTCACAGGCAAGGTGATTGAAGATGAATAAAAAATTTTCCTGAGGCAAAATTTCAAAATGCTAAGTAACTAAAAATTTTCTAAGGCACAAATATTTCCTTCCTTAGGAAAATCATGCCTAAGTTTAGTGAGGTGATGAAATTTCTCAAGATGTGAACAAAATTGCCAAAGATGAAGTCAGATGATGCCAGCTGCACAGGGTCAATAAAAGTTTTCAAGTCGGAGCAAGGAAATGCACCTGAAGTGAGAAATGGATTAAATTTGATGAAAATTATTTTTCTAAGGTCCAAAATTCAAAAAATTAAATGAACCCGTTTGTTGTATACCCATGAATCTGACACGTTCTGAAGAAAATTTTCTTCTGGGTATTGAGGATCCTCGAGAAGGAGTTGATTTTAAAGCCTTTCACACTTCGCCGAGGCTTACAGGATAAAGATTTGATGGGCACCGGATTGATGAGTTTTCCTAGGGGAAAATTTAAAAATTTTCTAAGGCACAGTGAAGAAAATGTGTTTTCAAGGTAAAATACTCCGGACGATGAATTTGAAAGGAACTACCTAGGTGAATTTGCTCAAGTTCTTCGTGAAGATAATTTTCCTGAGCCAGAGATGAACGAGATCAAAATTGCGAACACCTCAGTTGGAAAATCATGAAGAAAGCAAAGTTGTGCTAGAGGAAAATGATGAACCCTTGAAAGTTAAAACATGAAAATCCTAGTAAGTAGGATGAGTTTATATTATGAAGTGTTCTAATACTCTTCTCCTTGTTTGTTTTGCAGGAGGAACGTCGAGACCAGGCGGTGATGATTTAAGTGATCCAAGATGACATTTCAACCTCGAAGGAAGGAAAAATTGCAAGAAATGGCTAAGTGTTGAGACTAGGTATAACTCAGGTGACAAAGAAGAAGTTGAAGAACAACGTCAAAAATAAGATCAAGAGCAGTGTGAACGCGTTTCAGGGCTGGAATCTTCTAGGAGGATGATGGCCATTAATGGCTCATTTATTACCCCACTCCTCTTGGTGGCGGTTTTTAGGGTGAATCTTGTTTAGGGCTGAGGTGGCACGATCTGGGCCATCCAGCCAATTGTAATCTGAGCCGTCCGTTGGACTTGGCTAGCTATAA